>JACTOM010000103.1:1235665-1289811 GCA_015832385.1 Elymnias hypermnestra
CTCATCTCTACCGCATTTATTTTACTTTTGTGATTCTTCTGCCATACCCAACTTTCACTACCATACATAAGTGTTGGCACCAACACTCCAGCATGCACTGCCAGTCTAGCCCTTTGAGACACCATCTGGCTATTCATAAAAGCATGCAGAGCACCATTTACCATATTCCCTGCATTCACTCTCCTTTCGATATCACTTTCACATGTTCCATCTTTTGTAAATTTAGATCCCAAGTATACAAATTCTTTCACCTCTTCCACTTGTTCCCCATCTATCAAAATATTGCCATTCATCATAGATTCATCTCGTTCAAAAAGCATAACTTTCGTTTGTTTAGATTCACTTTCATTCCTTTCCCTTTCAAAGCTTCATTCATAATATTTAGCATCTCCTGTAGGTCATTAGCGGATGACGCAAGGATTACTTGATCATCAGCGTAGAGTAAACATTTGACAAGTAATTCATTCATTCTTAACCCATACATACTTTCTTTTAAATCTGGCCGAACACCTCTTCCATTTATTCTGACACAAGTATTAGAACCTTCATAGAGACTTCAGCGCTTGAATCATATTACTGCTTAGATAACGTTGACCACAGCTCATACCTCACCACTTCCATCATAGGCCTTTTTTAATAAAGACATTATAGAAATAGATAACAGTACAGATAAGGAGATTTTAATTGTATGTATAATAATTATTATATTTTCATTTGATCAAAAAACATGATATAAAGAAAATAGTAAAGATTATGTACCAATTCAACGTTGAATCTCACCTGATCTAGTTTCAATCTCACATTCTCATCTGATAGTTTGACCTCGGCCGCATACTTGTCTATGACCCTCTCAACAACTGCTTTCCTCTTGTAGTATTTGTCACCGAGTGATTTTGTAACTATTTTTACAATAATGCCTTCGGTGAGCCAGTACTCTTTCCTGGAATTACAAAAACAAAAAGTAATTATAATAAAATACTAATTATAACCAAAAACTACAAAAAATACCAAAATAACTGATAGTAGTTACTGTAATTGTAACGTTATAACAATTGCTAGTATTTTAGTTTATCGAGAGGATATTGTGTATCTCTTACCTATTAGCCTTCTCTTTCTCTCTCTCCTGCATCTGCATTATCTCATCGAGGGCAGATTGTTTGCTCTTCTCTTCTGTTCTGTGCTTCTTTACCAGTGACTCTTCCTTTGCTTTTATTTTAAATGTTGTTTTCGATGTATTTGGTTTGATCTCTGTAATTAACATATGGTGTCAATTCTGTTGTGCTTCTCTAAACTAAATTACGCTAAATTTAGAATAGTTAGAACTATATATATCTAGTTGCTAGTTTTGAGAATTATAGATTGCATCAGATGAGATTGATATAAGTAGAGCGTTCCAATCCTCCGCCGATACATTTATAAAAACTAAGTTATCTTGATTGTTGGTAATAGAGCACATATCACACACACACATGTGAGATTCATATAAGCGTAGGTGAGATTGAAATTGTCATTAATAATAAGTGAGTATGTTTCTTCAAAGTCCGTCAAAATGTGGAAAGGCCAATTATAAAACTAAATTCTATACAATATCTGGTATGATTCACATGAGATCCAGTAAGATACATAGGAGTATAAGATCCTTTGAGATTCATATAAGTCCTGGTGAGATTCGTATAAGAACAAGGCATTTTTATAAGTACAAAAGCACACTTGATATAAGACAATCCGAATTCTAATTTACAAGGACCTTTATGAAGTGAGATTGGCATTTCATAACTTATAAAGTACAGTTATTAAGAGTTCTAGGTATAAATTTATTACTAAATGTGTATATTCTATGAAGTTGTAATATTTATGAGCTGCAATCATTAAATTTTATCAGATAAATGTGATACTGTGTTGTTGTAATGAGTTCACATGAAAACTATTACAATTATCATACCCTCTGGTTTCCTTTTCAAGTTGAGATTGAGTGTGAGTCTCTCCTGACTACTCTCTCTCTTCAACTCTGTATATGTAGGCTCTTGTACTGCTGAGTCCTTCTTACCTTTCTCCACTTGCCTTTGTACAAACTCAAGCATTCTTTCCTATAAATAAATTTTATAAAAGTATTGAATAAAGTTGCCATTTTACTTGTGTAGTGAGAGAAACCCAGAAAAGACTACATATTTTTATACAAAGTACCTGGTCATCTTTGTCCAATTTCTCCTTCTTGGCCTTCGCCTCTTGTGCAGCGATAGTGGCAGGATCTCTGTCAATGTATGCCACATACCAACCCTTCTCTGTCTCATCCACTACACATTTGCCCTCTCTTCCGAGCCACTTGACGAAGTCAGTGAGAGTCTCCCATTGGGTGGCATTCATGTGAAGGTGATCTCTAAAACAGCGCTACTCATTTAATTTAACCTTTCAGATGAACAGACACATGGCTAAACAAACAAATATATACATCTAAACTAATGTGCATTTTTGTAACACTTTCACACAAAAATTACTGGACCAATTTCAAAAGATTTCACCATTGGATAGCTGCATTTTCACCAAGCGACATAGGCTGTATTACTTTCTCAAAAAAATTTGAGTCCCTACTAAAAATACATTAATGCAACCCAAATTGTGAAAAAATTGGTCATAAAAACTGATGACGGAATAAAAAAATGTTCTGCAATATTATATAACATATTTATAGCAACAAAAAAGTCTTTGATACCGTATGCCCAACTACTGTAGTTATGCCCCTATAACTACTTTTTTATATTATTTCTGATCCTATTAAATGATTTTTATACGAAAGCCTGTTCCAATACCTTTTAAATTATTAAATTCCGACATACCTGTTAGAGATATAATCCTGGTAAACTTTGTTAGCATTCACCCTTTTTGTACCAAACTGACGTCGTAGCAACTCCAAGTAACCGTCAGCGAACTCTCTGGAGAAGTTGTCTATATACTTGGAAGCATTATCAGCAAATAATAATAGCTGCCTTTGATGTGATTCAGACATTGTATGGCATTTGAAACCGTTTTCGTCTCTGCATTGTTTCTGACACATTTGGCAGTACCATCGTAGTTTTTGTAGACCTTTAGCTTTAATTTTGTTTGCTATATACTTTGGAGTGCCTTTCTCGGCCTTTCCCATGTTTGTTTATTGAAAAATGACTTTCTAAGTATCAAAGGGCTACTCCTTACGTGTAATGTTGTATTTCTTTCGTTGACGATAACATTTAATGTTTTCTAAATACCTTAAAGGTTAAGTTAACTATTTTTTTATATAATAAACACAAAGTTATTATGGACGAATTTAATAATACTCGTCAAATTCAATGCAAAATTATTTTGTTGTAATGTTACCTTTTTTGTGTGAGATCATTATCTATTGTAGTTTTGATAACTTTAACTGCGGAATTAGTTAATTTTATTTTGTACAATTATTGAAATATTTTAATTAAACAGTAACGCGTAAACACTCCTATGCTCCATTTTATAAAAAATAATACCATAGACTACAAAGATTTTCCGTTTGACTTTATTTGTCTTTTCACTAAAAAAGGCATAAGTTTTGCACCATACGTCCACTATTTTTAAATTTTGACAAATTAGAGTTTAACGGCAATCTCACCGCAATAATCTGGTAATAGCTAATTTACCTACGCAATAATTTGGTAAGGGCTAATTGACAAAGCTCATATAAATTAAGTTTTCATAGCCATCTTGCAATTTTTTATGTTTACCTATGCTTTTTATTAGGTGGTATCCAACTTGCATTCCACAAGTGGGAAAAAACCACATTTTCCATAAAAGTGAGATCAAGGATTTACATTCAGTACGCATTTACCTTTTATGGTTTCTAGTTTCGTACCGAATCTTAATTTTTTGTTTGGCGGTAAGTTTTCGACATTAGGGCGTCACTAACTAGACAGACAAATTAGAAATTATAATTTTATAAAATTGCCCTAGTGAGGCCGTTATATCTTCAGTTTATAAAAAGGCCTAACCAAAGTCATCAATTTTACATCTAACTATAAAGCGCTTAACTTTATTTACACACGCGTTCATTTTTTTATACGAAGATTATATTCTTATTTGGTTTCACTAGCAGACTTCTCGAATTATAATATTACTAATTTAAAAAAAATTATTTAGTTATAGATTGCTGGAGGCTTCAGCGTTTCGATTATCTTTTAGCATGTAAGTACACCACTAGTTTAGACTGTATCAAGTAATATCACAGTGAAACTTCATATTCAAAACTTATAAAACATGAAGTGAGGTTTAAAAAAAAACTTTATTAATTTTTATTAATATGTTTAATAGCTTTGTTTACAGTGCAATATATTATAACAGTGTATATATACATATAAATAAAATATAAGTATCTGTTTTATCTGTTGACAGACAGAATTAGTGCATAACAGAGTATAGTAATAATAGATTTATAATTCTGCAAGAATATAAATGAAACTGTCACAACTCAAAATGTGAATTTTACTAACTTATTTGTGAATTTTATTAATTTTTCATTATACCTGTATAGAGAGTTCGTATTTTAGGCGTTATTTTATGTGAAAGCGACATATTGCCTCACTTTGTGTAACTTATTGCGCATGTTTCACGTTTTCGACGCATGTGCGATTCTTTTATATGTCAAAATATTTGGCAATTTGTTTTGCTGCGTCATTAAAATTTGTAATAAATTCTTGTCACGAGTCATTAGAGCTTATTTTCTTTAATTTATTTAAAATATTTTAATGATTTTGTTTATTGTTTGATTGGATACCCTCGCCTTCGACACGGGGACAACTATCATGCGGGTGGCGATGTCATACTTTCGACCATAGGTGCTTAATATACTATTTAAGAAAGTATAAGATGAGAAAGACGTATCCATTTCGCACTGTTTTAACAAAACTGTCACCACTCAAAATAATTACTAAATAAATTAATTTTGTTATGGCAAATTAAAATAGCATTTTTTTTATTTTTAATAAATTTTGAGTTATGACACTATTGTAATAACTTTACAATATATTAGTTAATTCAATGCTATCAAATTTGTTATTCACTCTCCTATTGGCATGAGTGTTAATGGCAATATTCACTTATAACTGGCAAAACTCACTTTTGCCAGCAAATGCAATGTTTCATCATTTAAATGGCAAAAGTAGCAGGAATATTATTTTCAACTCTCGTTAAATTTCAACAACAATGTTTACAATTTGGCCAAACTCATTTAAATAGGGTATTTCTTGCCATTTTTAATTTTGTGTTAAGAAAAATGGTGTTTTAATTGAAAACCTAATATTTTAAATGGCAAAAGTCGCAAGAATACCGTTCATTATTTGCCAAGTGCGATGCTTATTAATGCCTTATGCTATATGTTGTTGTATGCCAACGCATTTTAGTAAACATTTACTTTGGGAAAAACTCTTTAATAGATTCTTAATATAGTGTATTCTTTCAATAAATCACTTAGGTGTGCAATTTTTTTTGTAAATGGCAAAATTCGTTTGCAATTTGCCAAGTAATGCTTTTGGATAGCCAATCTGAATTCTTTTTCATCAACAAAGACCACAATGATGATGTTTGGGCCTATTATACGACATGTTTTTTATATATCAATGCCCTTCAAAACGTTTATTTAATTTGGCAAAAGTCGTAAGAATACGTTAATGCATTCCGATATATAAATTAAGAGACCTTTTTATTTAGCAAAATTCACAATAAAAGTGATTCGTGCCATTATGAGATATGTTGTTAATGCCAATGCACTTTAGTACGCACTTGCTGTGTTTGGCATACTCTTTAAATGGCAAAAGTCGCAATGTTGCCGCATTGTAGTTTGCCAAGTAATACTTATCGATACTTACTTTAAACCTTTTTCAATAGCAAAGATCACAATAATGGTGTTTCGAGCCATTCTGCGATATGTTATGATATGCCAATACCCTTCAGTACACACAACTGGCAAAACTCATTATGGTACGGCTTTTAAGTACCTTGCAATGTGTTGTAGATGTTCAATAGTTACACCGTGTGTGTGTTTTTTCAGTTAAATGGCAAAAGTTCTTTTTGATCGCACAAGAACACAATAATGATGTTTCAAGCCATTATACAATACCTTGTGATATGCCAAAGCAATAACGTATTATATATTGCCATGTATTCCAATTGGCAAAGGTCACAACAACGGTGTTTTGAGATGTGCCAATGCCTTTCAGTATACTTTTACATTTGGCAGAACTCTGGTAAAGTACATTTAAATACCGTGCATTGTTAGGAAGATACTCTAACAGTGTGCAATTTAATTTTTGAAATGGCAAAACTCGCCATATACCGTACCGCTTAATGCCATTTGTATATATATAAACAAGACCTTTTTAAGTCTAGTTTTCTATAGAAGTTGCACTTCTAACATGTGTACTTTGTACGCACGCACTTTTATTTTTTGTGCAATTTTGAATCTCACAAATTGATATTTATTCACAAGAGTGCATCTATTTACCATGCATACCCATATGGTATGCCAATGCCTTTCTGTGTGCGGTTTTGAAACCGCATTTGTTGCAAGTGAAAGGTTTCTCTCCTGTATGAGTTCTCATGTGATCATCCATATGAGAACGCCTGGAGCTTCTATACTCGCACAATTCGCAGGCGAAAGGCTTTTCTCCAGTATGCATTCTCATATGGACTGTCAGATAACTCTTATCCCCACTTCTGAACTGGCAAATGTCGCAAGAGTAAGGTTTTTCACCGGAATGTGCTTTTTTGTGCTTATCCAAACTGCTACGATGTGCAGTTTTGAATTCGCACATATTGCATGAGAAGGGTTTCTCTATAGTGTGTGTTCTTATGTGGCTTACGACACCGCTTCTTCTGGCACTTTTAAAGTCGCATAGTTGACACGAGAAGGGTTTTTCCCCGGTATGCTTTCTCATGTGCGTCGACATGTACCCGCTGTTATTACTTTTAAAATCGCACAAATTACAAGCGTAATTCCTCTCGTTGGTGTGAGTTCTCAAATGTTTGACAATGTAAGCGCGATTTTTGCATTTATATTGGCATATATCGCAAAAATACTCTTTCGGTATGAAACGTTTGACTATTGGATACGTTTTCGAGGGTTTACGCGTTAGTTTTTTGGTTGCTATTTCTATCGGGTTATTGTTTAGTGATTTGGTTTTATCTGCATCATTAAAGTCATGTTGATTACGTTTCTTTCTAGTTGTCATTTTGTGTTTTTTCTTATCATTTGTTTTATGTTTGGGTTTTGTTACGTTGTTATCTGTTTGTAGCACGTCATTATCGTTGTTTGTTGTATACCTTGTCGCCAAAGCAGATACTGAAAAGATATTTGTATGTTAACGTTGGTAGTTAGATATTCGGAACCTTTTTAAAATTAATTGCTAATCTGAGAATTGGCAAAAATTATTATTGAAACGAAATATAGGATGTTCGAATTTTACGTATTACATACCTAATAGTTGAGAGTAGTTGACGAAGAAATTATGATCCCACATTTGATTGCTCTCACTGAAAATAAAGTGACACAAATGCAAAATAACGTTTTATAGCAAAAAGTACAACGAAAACTAACATTTAGATTAAATTTTCTTTGTAAATGTTGATTAATTTAAAAAGTTAAATATAATAAAGTAATATGATATGATGATGGTAAAAAAAAATACCCGATTAAGTTTTTTGTGGGTTCGATGGAACCCTGGTAACTTTAGATTTTAAGTAGTTCATTTGATACCATCATAAGTCGTACATAAGAATTATTGTGTTGAAAATATATATATCTGACGATTCAAAAGCCCTGTAAAGGCCTACTTGAATAAATATATTTTGAATTTGATATTAAGTTCTATCCCGGGCATGAAGAAATCAGGAAATTGCATGATCTAATTTGACTGAGTTTGGACTGGAAGGCTTCACTCCAGTATGATGCTGTGTAGAAACCATTAGAGGTGAATTGTCTCTTACAAGATTAGTGCCCTCACATCTTACGACTGTATCATCATTAACCATCAGTGTGATTATATGTTATCAGTTAAGGACACTGTAATATTTTTCCAGCACAGCTCTCGTTTATGCAGATTTGTAGCACTAATCTTGTAGGTGTTCCACAAGGGAGTGTTCTTGGCGCACTCCCTTTCCTAATACATACAATTGACCTCACAATTCATAATATCAGTGTGACAGTGTGTTCAGAAAGTGACATCATTACACAAGTGTAATACTCACTTGTTCTGTAAATGAAGAGCAGGATTAGTTTGTTGGCCCAAATTTGTGTAACATTCAACACAACTGCATAATCCGTGGCGCTGGATGAATAGAAAATGAAATAAAACGTTTTTTATTAACATAGTGACAGTGATCATTATTTTTATATTTGTGGGATTGCTATTAAACTATTTCTAGATTATTATGAAGTATTATTTACATTAGTAAAACATTTACATGTGCAACATCTGGTTTAATGCTTTTCCGTAAATTATAATTTTAATTACAACTTTCATTTGAATTCGATGCTTTCTATGACTGTGACCGGTGGAGTTATTTTAAAAGTGGGGACTTTAATGTGACAGTATAATCGATGGTTTATATATATTTAAAACTACATTTTTGTGTTAATCCTTGATATGAACATTTTGAAAAATTATAAACTTTACAACTTGAATTAAATTATTCGTTTTTAAGATTAACTTCATGAAATAAATTCTTATTTGTCTTTTACGAAAAACACATCTGAAAGGGTCTTATTATTAAATTTATAAAACTTACAGTGTCATGATTGTGAGCATTGAAGGCGTTTTGATCGAGAAATACTTCCAAACAAACGGTGCACTTCCATTTTATATTTTCACTTTCTATATTATCTTTTGGTAAGTTCTCATCTTGGCATGAATGGAAATTATTAATTTCTGTTTTTAAACCTATATTACTTTCGTTAGTATCAGGTTTTACTCCTACATTAGTCTCATCCAGCAAATAGTCAGTTGGTTCTATTTTAATTTCAACAACTTCAACTGATTGTATGGATTCTTCAGTTTCACTTTGTCCATCTTCATTTAAATCTTCTTCATGTTTCAAAAGATTGTCAGTTGCAACATTTATTGTGACAATGTTAGAGTTGATTTGCTTTGTTATAAGATTCTTGCCTTCAGTATGTTGTGATGCTACCTGTAACATATAAGGAACTATATCTATTTTTTATTAAGTAAAGTGCATTTAACATTAATGTTGTTTTAAAATGTATATAATAAAAAAAAAACACCCAGAGAGAGGCTATGTTAAATTAAATGTAAACTTTAACAACAACAACAACAAATAATCCACGTCACCCATGTAGTTTATTTCACATTAAGCATTACAAAACTAATTTAGGTAAACACTCCCCAATTCCACGCAATTGTCAATTGTCACATTCCTACAACACATACACAAAGCAGGATAAGCAGCTGGACATATTTTTCGATAGCTTCGTTGCATACAGGCACAAAATTATTGACATATTATCAAATCAATTTAATTGACATAAAATAAAATAAATTTAGACTAAGATAATTTAATTAAAATATTGTAATATTTTTATAATTATTATTTTTTATTGTATAGCTTTTAGATTTCTTTAAAAAATTGTATTCAGTAAAAAAATTATGCATGCTGTGATAACTGTTACTATAATGTACATTGACCATGACTCTGTATAATTAATTTGTTTTTGTTTTTATGTGTAAATGTGACATTTGGTAGTTATCCTAAATAAATAAATAAACTTTATTATTAAGGCCTACTTGAATACTGTCTATTACAATTTCATTTCAATGCGAGTCTTCTCCAGGTAATAAAACAATAAATGCTACTCCTATTTTCACAAAGAATATGGACTTTCTTCCAGTTTTTTTTTCAGTAAAGTCTATCTTACAAACCAATAGATAGGTTTGAAAATTCAAATAGGTTATGTTTACTTGAATAAACAATATTTTATTACCTTAGCCACTGCTGCTACATCTTCAGGGCTCTTTTGTCTCAAATCACTGCTAATGAGATCGGTCATAATCTAGAATATCTTCCGAGCAATCCTATGTTGAGTGTGGTACGAGACTGTCTCGTTTTCTTATCCATTAATATACAAAACATTGAATTGTAGCCTGAAAAACGTAATATAGAATGCTAAGAATATGGAACATTGATGGAATGTTGCTGTAGGCAGAAACCCACAAAGTGGACTGATAACATAAAGAACGACGCTGGTAGCCAGTGTAGCCAGGCAGCGATGATAGAGAGGGTCGCTGGTAGCCACTGGAACCGTATCTGGTACGAATACAACTCATTGTACTTTTTATACTCGTGGCTCTATTGTGTAATGACGTGCACTTGTGTAAGCAACGTAAGTGAATATTTATTTACATATAAACAATAAAATACAAAGTACAATATTAAATTAACTATAAATACTTACTATTAAGCGTAGAATTATTCCTTTGTCATAAGTTCTTGTGGGTTTGTTCACTAATAATATTGCAGAATTTGTCTTACGAATAAATGACAAACGAACTCTTTACTTAATAATTTCACCAATTATATTGATTCTATATGTTTTGCAACAAATTAATCGTTATTTAAATTACATATTATATGTGTTACTTATAACAAAATACTGTAGAAAGTAGTTTTATCTACAATAACAATAAAAAAATTATTACGTTAGGGACGTACCTATACAATGACTTTTGTGAAAAGAGCACCAATACTTTTAAAAGTTATCGATAAATAAGTTGTAGACATATATACTTTAATGCACATACAAGATTAACAAGAAAACGCGATTACAGAAAAATTTAAATCATACTTTAGGAACTTCAGCATGCAAAGGCGGTCTTAGTGCTATAAGCAATCTCTTAAGGTTGTTTGTATACCTTTGGATAAAGGAAACTGTTACTAAAAGAACGAAGTTGGTGGCGCGACAAAAAAGAAGGAAATCAATAAAAAGTCCTTAAAATGACTGTATAAAATATATAAAGAAAGATAAATTGAAACAAATAATATTATGAAATTTAGACTAAAGAAATAATTGTAAATTTTGTTAGACAAATTACTATCCCATCAAAAATTCTATATCTAAATAGGTATCAGCAATTACAACGCTTTTGAATATATAGTACCAACAATAGCATGCATAGTATTTTTCGAAAATATGAATTTCCAGTTTGCGACTGAACTTGGTAATAAATAATAATTTAATATGCTATGAAGATTCCTTCGCATCCTGTTAAGAGAAGAATATAATAATAAATTCATCGGTTTCTTTTTTAATCTGCATATAATATTTTTGTTTTTTTTTTATTCCTTGTCATCAATGTAGTATCATAAAATAATAATAAAATCTTAAGTCAGTCTGTGGTCATTTGAAGTAAGATATAATCTATTCGATCTATTCTATTAATCGATACTAGATGCAATGTATCAAATCAATATAGTCTGTGGTTAATGTAGGTAAATCCATATAAATCTAATATATTTATTTAAATAATAAATATTGAATCCTAAACTTTTTTAGACAAATGTATTTGGCAATTATCTGTAGTCGCATCGATTATGGTAGTTTTATTTATGGAGATAGTAGTGTGTCACATCTTAAAAAATTAGACAAATTACTGAATCCATCATTACGCACAATAGATGGATTTATTAGAAAATCTCCTATACATGTAATGGAGTCTGAGCTAGTGGTTCAACCTTTGTGCTAGCGTAGGCTTTTTTTACCAGGAAAATTTTGGTTTAAATCAAAGTCTTTTTTAAATAATGCAACATTTTCAATACTTGAACAATGTGAGAAATCTAATCTTTTATTATCATGGAAAAGAAAACAAAATCCTTTGTTAATAACAGTTAATAATATATCCCTATCGGAAGTAATTAAAACGTATATAAATAATGTAACATAACGTAAAGGAAACTATGATCCTAACCACTTGAAAAACGTATGTGTATAAAATTTATACAGATGGTTCGAAAGACGACAATTCAGCTGGCGCAGCTTTTTTAGATTTATAGACGTTTCACAGCTTAAAATTTAAAATTCAAGGTAGGTGTTCTATAATGTATATAGAACTGCTCCAATTTTAGAGGCTTTGTCTTATATTTCCTCAACTGATGGACAAAGGTTTGTTATATTCACTGACTCCTAAAGCGCACTTCTACATCTAGCTCGATGTACATCTAATGTTAGAAGTACACCCGTAGCTTATACAGTTTTAAATATTATTAATGTAATGTCCTTTCACGTCGGGTATAGAGTTGTTATTATTTAATTATTCTAATAATTCAATTAATTATCCTTTATCCAATATTGTTATTCACGTGTTTTTCCCACCCATTGTGGCGTCTATCCCCTCCCCCCGCGCCGAGGCGATTGGGTAGCGATAGAGTAGATCTAATCATAGACTAACTACAAAGTTCACAGATACATAACAATTAATGAGCTCAATAAACAATTTAAAAAATAGTTTTACAATGAGTTCCATCACAACTGAATATAACAGGCAACACCTTTGTCGATCAGCTGGCTAGAGAGGGTACTGTAGATGGAGCTGAAGTCACCCTGATACCATATTTTACCGATTGTCTATATTTAGTAAAAAGAAAATGTTACAACTTGTAGAGAGAATATTTTGATAAAAGATCATTAGAAAAGGGCATCTGGTATAAGACCCCACACAATGAGCTAAGAACAACACCCTGGATACAAAACACCCACTTGAATCGCGCTGGTTCCGTTACAGCCTTACGTCTTCGTTCCGGACATGTTCCATTGAATAAGTTTGCCTTCCTAATGGGCAAAACACCTTCTCCCAACTGCGCAATATGTGGCGTTGTGGAGGATTTGTACCATATTCTAATAGAATGTGCCCTGAATGGGCCGGGGCGACTACAGCGAGATTCAATGGGTTGGTGGACTTATTATACTGCTGCAGGATCCATTGTCAAGCGAATTTAGAAAATTGATACACTGTTATGAGTATGGAGTACGTCTAAGAGAAACATAGAAGATTCTGCCGGGTTTCGTTAATTTGCTCCTAAGAATTGAAGAGTTCCGCCACTTTGTCATGGATCCCATGATCAAAAACTATCCAAACCATCATCAAACAATCCTTGAAGAATATCCTTTCCAATAAAAAACGAGTCATCGTAATCGCTTGGTTTGATCTTCAGTTATTCGTCTATTTGTCGAGCACATGCTTAATGCAAATTTAAGACTTATCCGGTTTAGAAATGGATTTAAAAAAAATGGGACCCTATGACGAGCACCACCTTTCATTTAAAAAAAATCATCAAGATCGGTCCACCCAGTCGGAAGATATAGAGGTAACAAACATAAAAAAAAATACAGTCGAATTGATAACCTCCTACGTATAGCCGACTATAGTGTATACGCAGTGAACTGTCATTATGTTAACTATCTTAAATTACTTTCTTAGCGACTCTTTTGGACAGATATTGTAAATCGCACGAACGGCCCTTTTCTGCAGCACAAATATTGCCTCTATATCAGCAGCACTACCCCAAAGCAGAATACCATATGACATAACGCTGTGAAAAAAGCTGAAATATACCAGTCTGGCTGTATCAACATCTGTCAGACGACGAATTCTTTTAACCGCGTAAGCCGCAGAGCTGAGCCTATTCGATAGACCACTTATATGGGGCCCCCACTGTAGTTTATTATCTAAAGTAATACCTAAGAAAACGGTATTGTCTACCAGATCTAGTTAACAGTGGTTTTCGTTTGTTTAACATTAGGCAGAGTAAACTTTATACATTTTGTTATTTTTCCCGTTGAGAAATAAATTATTAGCTTCAAACCATTGTACTACTTTATTGAGAGAGTTGTTTACGTCGTCATAATATGTTTGTCGTCTATTAATCTTAAACAATAGCGAAGTATCATCAGCAAATCGAACAATCTCACGATCACCCTTAACAAAATAAGGAAGGTCATCGATATAAATGAGGAACAGAAATGGTCCTCATATGGAACCCTGTGGGACTCCCAGTTTTGTCCAAGACCCTGCAGAGAGCTTGCCATTGACACAGACCTTGTGCATTCTATTGGTTAAATATGAACTCATCAGGTCTAATGCTGTGTCTGCGAGGCCGTAGTGGCTGTTAATTTTAATATGTTAAATATCAAATAGGGAGGAGAAGGATAATCACCCCTTTCTCGTGCGGATAAAGATAATAAATAGAAAGTAATTAAGACGTAATTAAGAAGATATAATATTTTTATAATGTTTAAAATTTTATTTCAGCATCAACTTTGCTGACACAACACGTAACAATAATGATATTAAAGATCAGATTGATCCTATTACAGCAAACGCTACTATTATTTTAAATAATGATTTAGAAATACTACTTGTTAAACTACCGGAGAGTGGTTAACACAAGGTTATATTAAATGTTAAGAGCACACACAGGAATATTTGTGCGATCATTGCGACTATAAATGTAGAAAACGTAGTAATCTAGTTATACATACACCAAAAAATCATATAACAAGCAAACCATTTTCATGCGAGTTATGTGCGTATGCAAGTGACAACAAAGGTTATTTAGTTAAACACATGAAACTACATGCGAGACCGTTTGTTTGTAATCAACGCCATTATGCATGCAAAAATAGTAAAAAAATTATCAGATCACATGAAAATCCAGCATACAAATAAATATTCTTTCCCGTATAAATTATTCGTGCAAAGATAAACATTATGTTGTTCGACATTGATCACACTGATGATAAAATTAATAAAACGAGTTGATAATTGCTTCCTTACTGTTATTTGATTAAGTTAGTTAAGTGGAATGAATTGGTGGAAATCATCACGCTAACAAAAAATAAAAAAAAACTATATGTCCTTTCATGGCTCATTGGTCTTGTGGTTAGCATGTTCGTCTACAGAGATGAGGTCCTGGGTTCGAGTCCCGGGTCGGGCCAATCCAAAAATGGATATTGAGTTTTCTATTAAGATTTGCTCAATATTTGGCCGAAGTTGGGAAGTTGGCGGTGTGATCCACCCCCGTGCCTCGGAGAGCACGTTTAGCCGTTGGTCCTGCGCCCGATCTCTCTCTCCGTTTGTGTCGGATTACCGTCACATTGGCCTATGAGAGTGAAGGAATAGAGAATGCACTTGTGTACTATGCCTGCCAATCCGCAGTGGAGCAGCGTGGTGGTTCTATGCTCTAAAAACCCTCTCTCATATGAGTGAGGAGGCCTGTGCCCAGCAGTGGGACGTTGATGGGCTGTTACTTACTTTACTTACTTACTTATGTCCTTTCAATTCGAATCAAAATGATTGTCTCTAATAGAGTTAGATGGGGCACGATCAATGCAGTTATATTCAGCTCCGAGCTCAGTATCAGCTGTCAAAGGATCCCCTATCTTTTTGGAAGTTTTCCAACTCAAAAAGAAGGCCGAGAGGTTCACAAAACATTGTACAGAATGGAGTACGGTTAACAGCTAAGCAGTGCGCTACCGAGTTTGCCAACCATTTCTTTTCAGTTTACAATAACAAGCCAGCTGAACTAAATGTGAGTGCGGCAATGGCGGCAGCCGGGACTGAAAACGGAGCGGCGCGCATCCACTTGGACCAACTGACACTGAAAGACGTAACGCTGGCATTTAAAATGCTAAAGCCGAAGAAGTCAGCGGGACCGGATGGCATACCGCCTTACATTTTTAAAGATTGTCAGTCGGTTCTAGCAGAGCCATTGCTCAACATATATAATAAAAGCTTGAAGGCAGCTGTCTTTCCTGAGACGTGGAAATTAACTAGAGTGATACCAGTGCCGAAAGATAAGTCGGGTGCACAGTTGGATGGTTATAGACCGGTGGCAGTGCTTTCATCTCCTGCCAAAATATTCGAATCAGCTATTCACAAAAATATTTATACTCAAGTAAAAGCGCAACTGTCAGACGCTCAACATGGATTCATGCCAGGGAAAAGTACAACGACCAATCTCCTCAGCTACTTAACCAATATATTGCCAATAGTTGACAAGGGGGGGCAAATTGATGCAGCATACTTCGACTTTCGAAAAGCTTTCGATTCAGTAGACCACGACGTATTGCTAAAAAAGTTAGCATCAGTTGGCTTTACCCAACACTTACTCAACTTGTTTGCGAGTTATATGAGAGACAGGAAGCAATATGTTGATTATAAAGGATATATGTCGGAACCATACTACACGAGATCCGGGGTAAGCCAAGGTAGCAATTTGGGACCCTTGCAGTTTATTCTAATGATAAACGACCTGCCAGGGGTGGTCAAGGAGGCCAAATGCTTGTTGTTTGCGGATGACCTTAAGCTTTCTCTTCCTATAAAAGACAATAGTGATTGTAGGAAGCTACAGTCGGATATTGATAAGGTGGTAGCTTGGAGCAAATCTAACCGCCTACTTTTTAATAACCAGAAATGTGGAGTAATCACTTTTTCTCGAGTACACACCCCGGTTTTGGGTAAATACCTGATTGAAGCGAATCCCGTATTACGCATGACAGAAGTCAAGGACTTGGGCGTTATATTCAACTCTGAGCTAACGTTTCATAATCATATAATTAAATGTTGTAAAAAGGCTTACAGAAATCTAGGGTTCGTGCTCCGTTTAATCCGCGAATTCACAAATATAAAGGCCATAACCGCCTTATACAATGCGCTGGTCAGGAGCCACCTAGAAGGAAACGCAGTCATCTGGGCTCCACATGAAGCTAAGTATAGTCTCATGTTGGAGCGAGTCCAGAACAAATTTTGTAGGTACTTGTATATGAAAATGTATGGAGTATACCCCTATTATCCATTGATGTACCCAACACTATTCGTTCTGGGCATGGTAGGGTACAACGAATTGAGAGTTAGGAGGGAGCTCACACTCATTACTTATATTTTCAAAGTCATAAGAGGTGTAGCGTGTAACGCAGACTTATTAGGCCAGGTAAGTTTGTGGGCTCCAGACGGGTATGTGTGGAGGAGGCGCCGGCCCTCACTGATAGCGGTGCCGATCGGACGCACTAAGCTGCTAGGGGAGGCGCCGCTAACGCGCGCCCTGCGCACCCTCAACCTCGTAGCTGACCGCATTGATATATTTTGCTGCACCCTGAGTGAATTCACGAGTACAGCAATGTGGGTTATATGTTATAATCCATAGTTATGTTTAATTGGAATTTACACTATCGAATTAGGATTCCTGTAAGGGTAGTGTAAGTATTTGGAATAAAAAAAAAATAAATAAATAAATATTTTTCTTAATCACACCTGAGTTTTATTATGTCATGAAATCATTATTTTTTATTTAATTATTATAGAATGCATATCCTGAAATATTCAATGAATCTTTCAATTTGAGCCCCCCTGGTTTACGGTATTCCTTTAAAGAGATATGTGAATCAAAAAACATAGAGGGTGCTTTTTTTAACGTATTAGTATATACAAATATAAAATAATGTCTTTTACTGATACTGTCGCCAATTTCGACGTATATTGTTATATAACGGATTACAATCATTGAGATAATGTTAATATATAAGCAATAAGTTTGGCGACGTCGTACCTCCTTGAAGAACGCCAGAAAATATATTGGTCACTCAGAATATGCAGTGTTTGTAAGACAAATTTTATTTATGTATGTTGATTTGTAAATAAAAATAAGTATATATATATATATACACTTATTTTTATTTACAAATATATGTATATGTGTATTCGTATTAGTATGTATGTATACGAGTAAGTATTTATATGTATGTATTTATTTCAAGTAATATATGTTACCCTTTTAACCTATAAACACCGCCTACCTTCTCTCTCCTTTCTTTGACGGTTTCCCTATACATGGGGTTGTCTGGAAGAGATCGCTAAATAGCGATAAGACCGCCCATTGTACACTAGAATTATTTTAAGTTAAGGCATTGTATTATGTTTTTATTGTGGTGTTCAATAAAGTATACTATCTATATACATATCGGAGAATAAGAGAGAACGGAGAAGCATAAAGCACAGGAGGGTAGGGTTCTCCGCCGACATCATTATTAATTTCTTATACTGTGGGCGTTCGTGGGTAATGCCGGTGCAATCAAACACTTTATTATTTAACTCGAATTATAATGTTCAATCACTTAATGTTCCCGATATCAATTTACACAAACTCATTAACAATAATAGCCAGGAACGCGACAGTTCCAACAGTACCAGAGCGCCGCTCGACAACTGCGGAGAGACTCCCGCCGGACTGCCACCATTGACTCTATCCACGCCGATAGATGGCGCCAGCATTCCACAGACATTGCCCTCCGACACGGACATCCTGAATTGCACACGTCCCAGTGTGCTGGCTAATCTGAAACTAAACCTCCACGAGAATATCTTGTTCCGATCGGCCAATCCTTCAACAAAAATCATTAAACTAATAGAGCTAAGCATTTTGTTATTGAACGTGAACCTTCATAGCCTGCACCCGCGCTACATACAAAATTAATTTCTAATTTTGGTTACAATATCTAAACATACCGCCTCGTCTTTCAATGGCCACCTCGCCTTTTAATGGCCACCTTGCCCTTTAATGGCCACCTCGCCTTATAATGTCATAACGTGGTTTATAATAAGCCGCACGCTCCATAATATTCACGGATGCAATTCACAAATCTCATCACTATCGTCTACCTCAATCTTTACTTCACTATTGACAAAGTTCTCGCAATTTTACCTATCAAAGGCTCTAAAGAGAAATCTTTCAACACTCAGATTTATATGCCTGATTGGCAATTATTCGGGTAAGGGCACCAAAAAGCGCCAAAAATCACCGTGTTTCCACCAACTACTTTAGGAATTCATGTTTGTCGTAAGGAAAATCGTCAATCAAAACAATGAATATTGACTTCTAATCGTTCTTTCCACTAAGTTTACCCGTCGCGTCTATATGTACTAAATAGCACAGAGTGGTTACCTTAAATATAGGATGCAATTCGACTAGAACCTTGACATAATGAGACTTCGCAACTTTAAAAGTAAAGCAGCAATCCAAATTATTTCTAAAGTATTGTGCCACACCCAGGAATCGGTAAAAACCCAATAGCTTTTCGATTATTTTCGTGTTTAGTCCATATGATACGCATTACCTATTAGTCCGAAATCAATGTCCGTTTCAAATTTACAGCTATATACACAAAATCTAAACAATGATCTAGTCTCTATTAATAAATGGTCTAACGGGCTCCTACTAAATGCACTTATTTATTTCAAGGAACAACAAAATAAGTTAACACAGTTCTACTAAATAAACAATCTATTATCGTTGGGGGCCGTGCAATTCAATTTTCATCCAAGTTCAATCAAGAAACTTGATGAACCTATCGAGCTGGAGCAGCAAACACATAGTTCGGCGGAAGCCGCAACACTACGGTTTCAAGAACATGTTCAGCAAAAAGTAACCAAGTGCTATGCCGCTCTTAAAACATTACATAAGTTCAGACCATTTTCAAATCTTGCAGTACGAAAAATACTAGTTAATGCATTAGTCCTTTCTCACCATATTCCACCACCGATTAGGATGCTAAGTCTGTCAATTCAAAGTCCTGTGCAACCAATGGCTTTTAGAAACCCAAAAATCCGAAACGAATTGGACACTAGTTAAACCATCTTTTTTATTTACGATATAGAATGATAGGCATACGTTTGGCTGCTTAAAACCTGATGTTAAGTGTAGATACAGCCTAAGGTGGACCGCGCTTGCCTAAGAAGCGCCTATTCACTCTGACTTTAAAAATACCTGGATCGTGGAGGTCCGGGAAGACGGAAGCCAGCAAGGCTTTTCACTTCTTAGCGGTGCGGACTTGCGGGATGTCCACCATGTACGGATGCCAATTGGTATCTTGTTGTACGAGTATATACGTCCTAGCCGCAGTATCAACTAACTTCATGCAAGTCTTGTATAACTTTAGAAATCACTACATCGCGTTGCTGTTCCGCTTGAAACCAGTTGGTACTTCCAACTGTGCCATAACAATACATTTTAACAGTGCACGTGTCTCTACTGAACTTTGATCTGACGTTAGTGGGGGGGTTCGTGAAAAGAAATCAACGTGCGACATAAGTTCATTTTTACTTGACATTAAAATCTAATGAATTAAGAGAAGAGAGTTACAGTATCAGAGGGCGGTACAGACGAAAGAGACTCTACTTTCCTGATATTGAATTAAATCAAGACCCTACCTCGAACCCCAAGAACTCTGCCTTCGTTATCCACTATGGTAAGGAGGAAGGAGCATTTCTCCAGGTTCAAAGAGGAACCTGATTTAATGAGGGCTTCCAGTACAGCATTAAATAGCTCTAGCCCTGACTCTACATCGAAAGAATGAATCAAAATTTTATCAACGTACATTATTAAAGTGTTACGAGGGAAACCATCTAGCGCGAGCATAATAGTTACTTTTAAATACTGAAATTGCACACTACAATCCAAATATTATCGTCAGAAATTCGTGTTGACCTTTGATTTTTAGGAAAGCAATACTTTCTATGAACTCTTCACTAACGCGAGAAATGGGAAGAGAATTAAATAAAATGTCTTAGCACAATTTAGCTTAGTGAAGTAGTCGGCTCCGTGACGCTGATAAGTTTGTCCAATGTTCAACGGAAGTGGGTAATGGTCGAGGTTACTGTTAAATCAAAACAAATGTGGTCTGAAAACAGTCATGCTTCTACACAAGTAAAGTAGGGCTACCAAACAGAGAGAAGCGAGGGTTGATAATATTCGCTCCTAAAAGGTCTTTTACGTGATCGTTAATAACGCGTAGTTCGCCTATCGACAATAACTTCTATTGTTTTTTTTTTTACTTCTTAATTTTACTATTTTTATAGGTTCTTCAAAGAAACTGAATTATTTACAACACTATAAATTCATTTCTGCGGTCCTTCAGATTTGAATAAATCAAGTGGCTGCTGCCGGTTGTGGTCTTAATTTGTTATCTGTTAGAACTGTTTCGAATACGCTCGACGAATACTTGAACATTGTCCCAACATCGCCTATCATATTAAGAAAGTCATTCGCAAAGCTAGCATCTCCCACCCCAATGGCACCTACAACCCCTATTCTTTACGTAAACTGGTTTTGGATGTATTTGGTGTGCCTCCAGCAGTTACAGCAGGAATAGTTGGATTATTAGCCATTAAATATGGTCT
This sequence comes from Elymnias hypermnestra, assembly GCA_015832385.1. Classification (NCBI taxonomy): domain Eukaryota; kingdom Metazoa; phylum Arthropoda; class Insecta; order Lepidoptera; family Nymphalidae; genus Elymnias; species Elymnias hypermnestra. The sequence continues at coordinate 1,256,902 of JACTOM010000103.1, forward strand.
TCTCTGTATGCTACGATTCGGATCTATTGCCTGTATGTATACGCGTCACCGGTAGGCACGTGATGAATAAAATCAGAAAGCCCTAGATTTGCTAAAGGTTTGCTAAAGTTTCGACTTGTTATCCGATTTCCGCGCGCTACCGTTATTCACCGAATTTACATTAAGAATTTTCAAAGCTCTGTCGTAAACATTTTTCTAGCTAAACCTAGATTTTAAATCTTGCAATCTATCTTGAAGTCACTTTGGAAATATTTATCGGACAAAACATAATAGGATTGAAGGTAGTAGGCGTTAATCACACTACGGGATACGTGAGAATCTACACCGTACTGATTAATCGTTTTGACAAATAGTAGACATAGCAACGATATTATTAAAATGTTCGCCATTAAACTTGGCTGTGAAATTTCTTTACGAATATTTAGCGTCAAAATCGTAAGTAAAAAAAAGAAATCGGTTCACGCATATGTCACACTCACCACTTTTTAGCCGCCCATGACATCGTTCGGGCGCCATCAACGTTGCCTAGGCGACCAGCGCCACCGTCGTAGTCTTTCGGCATCGCTCGGCTACTGCCGCCGCTCGGTCCTTGTCGCGGCCGCTCGCCACCGCAATGTCACAGAAATTTGACAAAAGTTAGTTCAGCACCTCTAAAATCTAGTACATTGGATGACTCACCAGATCGCAGTAAACTCGAAACGCTGAAGCCGCGAGGTAAACCTAAACTCACACCATGTAACTCCCGTATGCCACCCGAGACAGTCACGTCGAAGCTTCACTCCAAGCGTCTTACTGGCGGCTAGCACAAAATGGCCGCCCTGATGCATTTTCAGAAAACACAATTCAGCTGTAGCGAACTATGATTTCACCCCGGTATTTTTCTTGTCAGGGACCATGTTCGACCCTGGACCGGTAGATCGCTTTGTAGGTCTTCGATCAAATCAAATCAAATCAAATCAAAATATCTTTATTCAAGTAGGCATATTACAGCACTTTTGAATCGTCAAATTTTTGTTTTTTCTTTTCCTTTCCACACTCTAATTCTAATGTACGTCTGATGATGATACTCCAGAACGACTTAAAATCTAAAGTTACGAGGGTTCCTTCGCGCCCCGATCCGAGAAGAGCCCACAACAAACTCAGTCGGGTATTCTGTTTTTTTTGTTATCATCATCATTACAATATCATGTTAGTTTAATATATTTCAATTCAAATTAGAGCAGTTCGTTCACTCCCACGCGTTTCTATCGTCTAAGTACTCTTGCAACTTATAATACGATTTTTCTATCAACTTTCTTTTAACAAAGACTTTGAATTTATTAATTGACATTTCTAAAACGTCTTGTGGGAGTTTATTATAGAAACGTATACAGTTACCCTTAAATGAGTTGTTAATTTTATGCAGCCTACTAGAATTTACAACAAGTTTGTTTTTGTTTCGTAAGTTATATGATATACATTCACTCTTTTTATTAAAAGAGTCAATGTTTTTATGTACATACAACAAGTTTTCTAATATATATACGCAGTGAACTGTCATTATGTTAACTGCCTTGAATTTGTTTCTTAGCGACTCTCTTGGACCCATATTGTAAATCGCACGAACGGCCCTTTTCTGCAGCACAAATATTGCATCTATATCAGCAGCATTACCCCAAAGTAGAATACCGTATGACATAATGCTGTGAAAATAGCTGAAATATACCAGTCTGGCAGTATCAACATCTGTCAGACGACGAATTCTTTTAACTGCGTAAGCCGCAGAGCTGAGCCTGTTCGATAGACCACTTATATGGGGCCCCCACTGTAATCTGTTATCTAACGTAATGCCTAAGAAAACGGTACTGTCTACAAGGTCTAGTTCCTCATTATTAAGTTTAACAATGGTTTGCATTTGTTTAACATTAGGCAGACTAAATTTAATACATTTTGTTTTATTTGCGTTGAGCAATAAATTATTAGCTTCAAACCATTGTACCACTTTATTGAGAGAGCTGTTTACGTCGTCATAATTTGTTTGTCGCCTATTAATCTTAAACAACAGCGAAGTATCATCAGCAAACAGAACAATCTCATGATCACCCTTAACAAAGTAAGGAAGGTCATTGATATAAATGAGGAAAAGAAATGGTCCTAATATGGAACCCTGTGGGACTCCCATTTTTGTCACAGACCCCGCAGAAAGCTTGCCATTGACACAGACCTTTTGCGTTCTATTGGTTAAATAAGAACTCATCAGGTCTAATGCTGTGCCCGCGAGGCCATAGTGTCGCAATTTCCCGATCAGAGTTTCATACTGAACACAATCGAAGGCCTTAGACAGATCACAGAAAACGCCAAGCGCGTCACGTGAATCCTCCCAAGCCTCGTAGATATTGAGTAATAACTGTACGCCAGCATCGGTAGTCGAGCGACCTCGAGTAAAGCCAAATTGCTTATTATGTAATAAATTATAATTATATAGATCAGTACTCACATGTTTTAATTCAGATTTCCACACATAGCACGCCTTTGTACGCATAGCACAACGTACGTTTGCCCTTTTTCTCATTGTGATCCCAGCTTCTGATGTCGGAGATTAACAGAGAACGGAGAAGCATAAAGCACAGGAGCGTAGGGTTCTCTGCCGACATCGTTATTAATTTCTTATACAGTGGGCGTTCGTGGGTAATGCCGGTGCAATCAAACACTTTATTAATTAACTCGAAATATAATGTTCAATCACTTAATGTTCCAGATATCAATTTACACAAATTCATTAAAAATAATAGCTAGGAACGCGACAGTTCTAACAGTACATTGCCCCGGTCGAGCGCCGCTCGACAACTGCCGAGAGAATCCCGCCGGACTGCCACCATTGACTCTGTCCACTCCGATAGATGGCGCCAGCGTTCCACGGTCATCTGCCTTCCGACATATATACATTACGCAGAAGCATTGCGCAATGTTTGTTATGTTCGTGAATCTGTTTGTGCTTTGCTTCGTGCCTCCTTCCACTCTTGTCCACTAAAGCATAGTGTGTTGGATCATTAAATCATTACTAAATTGTCTTGCAGAAATTTTGCATCCGTCTCATTATCTAGAAGTTAAAATTTTTAATGGTTTCACTTTTAGCACATGCATAAGCTCAATTGCTTAAGATATTGCAAAACCAGTGGCTGTACTAATACCTTGAGCGAGAGTAAATCCTTTTATTATATACCACAAAATTTGCATAAAAAATATGGATCATTACGATTAAGCGAAATTATTCTATATGCTGTAACGTGACTCCAACAAAGCTTTAAAAGACTAGAGTCTTAGGGCTCGAAAACAAGTCGGTCAAACCAATTACACCGTATTTACAAGTACATACTAAATCCATTTAGTATACTCGTATACATACCATATTGCTACAGGCTTTGTGGTTTAACATCTTTGGCTATCTCATTAAAGCGTTAAAAAACGTTTATTTTGCAACTTAATCTGTTTAAATACAACAATATTCTTGTTGCACATAACGTTTTTATTTATTTATTTATTGAATCACATTACAATTTAAAATACATAAAAAGGAAGCTTAAACTTAATGAGTTAGTGCCACACAGACGCACAATAGGTGTTTGTAGTTTCAAATAATATTATTGAAGGCTGTATAGTTAAAAACCTTTGCTTTTCAATTAATTCGTATTAAAAAGTTATAAACTATATTTCTATTTAATCTGTGCAAATCAATCAATATTTGGGTTGCAGGAAATATCTACTCGAACAGAATCTTAATGTTATAAGTCTTGTTATGCAGTTTTAAAAGATTGAGTTCAAGAAATAGGAAGATATACAAAATTACATTCAATTATCTGTTATAACTCAATTTAACAGATACATAGCACAATACACCAATATGTTACGAGTCAAATGTTGAAAGGGAAAGTAGTAACATGTCGCTTGTGTAAAAGGAATTAAAATGCTTTTTACAATATAAAATTTTTTGATTACAATGCTCAGTTAACTATATACGTGTTCATAGCGAAGTTTATAATATTAACTAATAATATAAAAATTAACTACAATGCGCTGTTGTGTGGCTTCCTGTAAGAATACTACAGCGGATGTCTCTGCATCAGATGGGATTACATTTCACGAGTGAGTATGTTCTTTAATTGTTTATGATAACAGGTATAAAGATCGGTCGAGGCTATAGTTACACCACAATACCCAATAGACCAAGAGTACACAGTAAAATTTTTACGAATAGACCAAGTGCCATTAACAATCAGAACTTCATTGTTTACATATAACTTTAAGGATTGTACCCATTGTTTTTAAAATTTATTTTCACTGAGGTAATTAGAAATTTTTTTTTTGTGCTGCAGAAAAGGGCCGTTCGTGCGATTTACAATATGGGTCCAAGAGAGTCGCTAAGAAACAAATTCAAGGCAGTTAACATAATGACAGTTCACTGCGTATATATATTAGAAAACTTGTTGTATGTACATAAAAACATTGACTCTTTTAATAAAAAGAGTGAATGTACATCATATAACTTACGAAACCAAAACAAACTTGTTATAAATTCTAGTAGGCTGCATAAGATTAACAACTCATTTAAGGGTAACTGTATACGTTTCTATAATAAACTCCCACAAGACGTTCTAAAGATGTCAATTAATAAATTCAAAGTCTTTGTTAAAAGAAAGTTGATAGAAAAATCGTATTATAAGTTGCAAGATTACCTAGACGATAGAAACGCTTGGGAGTGAACAAATTGCTCTAATTTTAATTAAAATATAGTAAACTAATTTGTTATTGTAATGATGATGGTAAAAAAAAAAACCCGACTGAGTTTGTTGTGGGTTCTTCTCGGATCAGGGCGCGAAGGAACCCTCGTAACTTTAGATTTTAAGCCGATCTTGAGTACCGTCATCAGATGTATATTAGAATCAGAGTGTGGAAAAAAAATATAATTTGACGATTCAAAAGTGCTGTAATATGCCTACTTGAATAAAGATATTTTGATTTGATTTGATTTGATTTATTCAGTGGATACTATATTACTCATTATCAATTTAAATATGTTAATATTACGTTTGGCATTTCATGTTTATTGTGTTTGTTTAAACTGCATAATTTAAATGGTTTTCTTAAGAGAATTTGGAAAAATGCTTTTAATTTCCATAAAGAAACTATTGTCATAGGTCACCTGGCATGATGTGATAATTTTTAAGTAAAGCAACCGTATCTACTATAAAAGGTAAAGCTGAGAGATATTGAGTTGCAGAATCTAGTGGAAGGGAAGGTGATGTGTTGATCTCACCATGGCTTGCATCAGTGTTATGGACCTCTATAGATGTTTTACCCCAAAATTAATTTACCTTGTTTAAGGCTCATTGTTATTATTGTTTATTTATTCACCAAAAAGTTATATTTTCATGTACTAATATTCATTCTGTGAAACAGTAGCAACAGCTCATCGAAAGATACACTCTCTAAATGAATTATTCTATGATATGCTATGTAAGCATTAAAATTAGAAATCAGATATTGGGTTGGTGCACAAAGTTTTATACTTCTAAGTATAGAAATATATTTCAATGTATACATACAATTGTAAACACATACAAATAGTCATGTCACATTCAGGCCTTTGAATATGTTGTGAAGTAATAGTTCTTTAAGAGACTTTTAAAGACTCAAAGAAGCTGATTGTTGAAATTAATTTGAATAAAAATATATGAATCTGATCCACCATGCTCAAACAGTCCTACAACAGAGAGAGAGAGAGAGACTCAGAAAATGTTCTTCATTGTACTCCATAAACAATATATGTTATAACTTATGATTAAGTTACTAAAAGGTGGCCTTATCGCTAAAGTAGTGATTTCTGCCAACTGCAACCTCAGGTTTAGGTAAATTTTGTTAAGAAAACATGTAGGAATAAAATATGATATTACTGGGGAAGATTGTGAACATTGCTTGAACAATTTTAGTTAAACTTTTTGGGTGAATTCAAGAATATCTACGATTCCAATCACATATTTCTCCATATTTGCATGGGATTGGTAACTACTTTTGTAATAACATTTTTTCAGGTTTCCTTATGATGAAAAGCACCGAGTTGAGTGGTTAAGAGCTCTCGGCAAACAAGAATATCACTTAAAAGACTCATCAGTGGTCTGCTCACAACATTTTCTAGACAATGACTTTTATTATACTGGAGGTGATACAAGACAAGTTCGTAGTGGTGCAATACCAGCAGCAGTTAAGGTAATCTTCAATACAAATTTGTGTGTATGTTTTTAATTTCAAATTAACAGTTTTATAACCCACTCGAATGTATATAATATTGTCTCATCGCATATCTATAAAATCTTTTTGTCTGTAGCTAAGTGTGGAATAGGAAATAGAAGGTTATTTAATTATTTATATAATAGCTTACATGGTATGTTATTAAGAGTACATTTCAATCTGGATACGTATTTGTTATAGCAGTAATAGGTAAATGAATCATTGTTTGATAGGGTTCAATAACGAATTTATAGTTACTAGCTGTCGCTGTTGTTATCAATGGTGTATTCGTTATTTATCAATCTACCTCAAGACACAAAAAATTTCATCAAAATCAGGCATTTTTGAGAGGAATTCAGGGACATACAGAAACACATAAGATTTAATAAATTGTAAGAAGTAAAACTCATCAAAAACAAAAAAAAGAGGCGGATATATGAATAGTAACACAATTCATTTTGCACTGTTAATAGTGCACACATACGTGTCCTTTTAAGATAAAGCTATGATCTGTTAATTAACATTAGGCACATTATTTATATAGTTTGAGTTTTATATTGTATTAATTACAGATTTGTATGACTTGTCTAGAAACTGATAAAAAGTTAGTGTTGCTAAACAAACAAAACTTAGAGGATGCATATAAAAACTTGACAGGATATTCAGTAAGTATTCATAAAATTATTATTTATGTTGCTTGATGATTATTATTTTGTACTCCTTTCTTATTGCATTAATTAAATTTGATTATCATAAGAAATAGTTGTCCAAAAAGCTAATTATAATATTGTTTTAGGTTTGTAAAGATGGTAGATTGTTGAAAACACTCTGCATTGAATGTACTGAAAGTTTAATAAATTTCGACAAATTCAGATCCAAAAGCCTAAAGGCCCATTCAGCGTTGATGGACTTATTTAAAATGAATGAAACGGTAAATAACCCTCAATATTTTTCCAAATTAATTAAGATATTAACTACTACTAACTTTTCTTTATTCTATCCCATTTAGATAACAACACAACATATGTCAGAATTAAATGTAATAAAAGAACAACTTAAATCTGATAATAATAAGACAGCTATTTCCAATTACCATCTTGAAGTACATGTTAAAGACAATGATGATATATGTGCAGACAAAACTATTGTAGCAACTACTACAATAAAAACGGAAGTTTTAGAAGGTGAAAATAAAAGCAATGAAGACATAGAGACTGTACAAGTGAAAATTGAACGAACTGACAATTTGTTAGATGAGGATTATACTATAGGAATGGATTTGAATGATATTGAAAATAATGTTATAAAACCAGAATTTGTTGAATGCATTGGACAGAGTACATCAGATGAAAGTATGTTGAAGAAAAAGGGTTTAAAAAATTCTTTAGACGATCCATCTTTCATGGATTGTGATGATACTGTAAAATTGGAGTGTCAAGTTTGTGCTGAAGTGTTTTACGATGGAGATGCCTACAATACACACAAACTGGATATGGTGAGTTTTCATATTATATTTATAGAGCGAAAATGGTTTGTATTTATGTAATTCTATTGACTAGGTAAGAGGTAATTTACCTCTTATTGTTCTTATTGTTTCTACGGTTATATTGGTTTACTTGGGATCTAAATTTACAAAAGATTGAACATGTGAACATGATATTGAAAGGATGGTGAATGCAGGATATATGAAAATGGTGCTCTGCACCCCTTTATGAATAGTAAGATGGAGTCTCAAATAGCCAGACTGGCTGTGCACAGAGGATTGATGGTACACTTATGTATGGTAGTAAAAGTTGGGTATGGCAGAAGATGCACAAAAGTAAAGTAACTGTGTTAGAGATGAGAGCATTGATAAGTATGAGTGGATTAAAACTGAGTGACAAAGTAAGAAATAGTGTGATAAGTGAATGTTGTGGTATAAAAGATGATGTACTGACAAAAATTGAGAAAGGTGCTTAGATAGTTTGGGCACGTAGAGAGAATGAATGAAGGGAGATTGATAAAAAGGATTCTTGAGTCAAGAGTGAATGGGAAAGTTGGAAGGGGAAAACCAAGACGAACGTTCCTTGACCAAAGCCAGGACATTTAAAATAAGGGCCAGGTTAAGAGTAGTCTAAACCGACGAATTAGAATGAAAAGTTTAATGAGAATGAAAGAAGCGAAGGAGATATGCAAGGATCGTGGCAAATGGAAGGTCTAGGTACAGAAGAGTTTAGCGGTACATTTTTGCTGATAGGGGGACAGTTCGCCATCGCCGAAGTCTTGACTCAGATAAATAAGCAAATTCATAAAATTTTGCCTGCTCTAAATGCGAACGTGAAATTTAGCAAAGTGATTGGGAAACGAAACGAGTACTATGTTTGCCTTATGATACTGTATTTCGATTGTCGATAGGTGAATTTTGGAAAGTTTAATTTTTTTAAATTTGTCCGAGTCTTATCTAATGGGAGGCTTGGGCCGGAATAGTGGGAACCTAACAACAAAGACCTTCCACCAACCAATAAAAATGTGTAGAAACCATAAGAGGTTCATTACTTCTTACTAGATTAGCGCGTTCTCATTTTAGTCTCCTTATTTATGGGTGAGAGTATGTCTAAAATAAACATGAAAGAAAACTCTTATCTAAATGTAGATTGTCCTAAAGTGCAAGTTTCCTCACATTCTGACGGAATCGGAAACTACACGAGTGATACCTCCGGGAACAGCTTACTGCATTTGGTAATAGGCCATTGTCCATAACTAAATTTTCTTAACGATTTCTACGTAATATCATAACTTTCTCGTTTGGGTGCACGTACTTTCGGTAGGGGGTTAACTAGCCACGACCGATGCCTTCCATTTCTTAAACTACCCCGAGTCAGAATCAAAGCCAGTGCCTTTTTTATTGAAGTATACTATTAGGCCTTCGAACAGTGCGTGTTGCCAGTGATGACCTACGGTTCTGAGACGTCGTCACTGACTATGGGCCTCATGCGGAAGCTCAGAGTCACTCAGCGTGCGATGGAGAGGGCTATGCTCGGAGTTTCTCTAAGTGATCGAATTAGAAATGAAGAGATCCTTAGTAGAACCAAAGTCACCGACATAGTTCTACGAATCGCGAATCTGAAGTGGCAATGGGCGGGGCACATAGTCCGAAGGACCGATGGACGATGGGGCCCGAAGGTTCTGGAGTAGCGACACCGCACCGGACGGCGCAGTGTAGGCAGACCCCCCCACAAGATGGACCGATGATATAAAGAGGGTCGCCGTTAGCCGCTGGAGCCAGGCGGCGCAAGATCGGACCTTGTGGATGTCATTACGTGAGACCTATGTTCAGCAGTGGACGTCCATCTGAAACTTTCGTGCTTGATTGTTATTTCCAATCCATCATTGTGCTTTTCGGTGAGGAAACCTGCATATCCCGAGAGATTTTCTGGGTTTTGGGATGATAAAATAGCTTCTTATCTCACATAAACATTTATAGCTAGTTGCAAAGGGTCAAATGTATTGATATTACGTTCCTCTCCACGCAGCATCCCGAAGAGTGTGATAGTGACGACTACAACACACCGTTGGCCCAAACAAAAACTGGAATACACTCGCACCGGTGAGTGTCTTTTTTTATCAAAGTTCTTAGGACCCGCAATACAAAAAATATGTGTAACATTTGTAGCGATGTGTCAGATTGACGTATGCCGTAACTTAGCGTCGCCACGTCGCCTCTCCTCCCACTCGGTTCGGCGATCCGATATTTTTTGTGTGTTTTATTGATTACGGAATACCTGTGGCTTACTATTGATAATGTGTAACATATAAAGTGGCGCGTGAGACTGATGTATGCCGTGGCGAGGCGTCGCCACGTTGCCTCTCTACCCACGGCTTGGCGTTCCGAAATCTCTTGCGGCACATACCTCTTAGGTCCAGTGTCTATAATGTTTGGTTTATTATGGTATACGTAACCTATGCCTTATTTTGACATCTGGGGTGGATAGGTTTGCTTTCATATTGCGGTATGGTTTTTGGCCTCTTTATATTTGGCAAAAGTGTCTCGTTCTCTTTCGGTACTCACGTTCCTGTAACCTAGCAACCATTTGCTTACCAAAGTGCCAAATGCAACTTTAAAACACGAGACGATAGTTAAATATTTAATTATTGATTGCAAAGCGGCCATAATATATTAAAAAATGGATTTCAACGATTCTAGTGACAGTGAGTTAGAGGAAGAGGAAGTAATAAGAAATTTAAAAGGCGGAAAATCAATAAGCGGTTATGAAATGCCTGCTAAATCGAAAGCACAGTATGAGAGGAGATACAATGAGTTTATATCGTGGCAAAAGAAAAATAAATCGCTAACATTTAACGAAAACGTTTTCATTATTTATTTCAAAGAGCTTGCGAAGACACGTTCACCATCTACTTTATGGGGCATATGGTCCATGTTGAGAAGCACAGTTGCCAATCGTCACAATATAAATATTGCAACGTACTGTCGTTTAAAGAACTTCTTGAAGAGGAAAGCGAAAGGTTACCGTCCTAAAAAGGCACGAATAATAACATTGGACCAAGTGCAACAATTCCTCAACCAAGCTGATGATTTTAATTATCTGGCAACAAAGGTAAGTAAAATAGTTGATATATAAACAATTTTGATTGAAGTGATCGTTTTTATTGATATATTTTTGATGTTTATTAGGTGATTCTCATATTTAGTATATGTGCTGCCACGGGGATCAGTGAATTGGTAAATTTTGATATGGCCAATCTGGAAGACCACGGTACTATATTCGTTGGTAAAATCCAATATAACATGAATTACCCACGTACATTTTACATTGGAAAAGAATATTATCATATTGTCCAGAAATATATCGGACTGAGGCCGAAGGATCTTAAGAGTGGTAGATTATTCATCAACTATCACAATGGGAAATGTTCTCATCAAGTCATAGGGAAGAATAAGATGAGTGAGGTTCCCAAAATCATTGCCGGTTTCCTTCAGTTACCGGATCCAGAGACATACAACGGTCATTCTCTTCGTCGAACTAGTGCTAAATTGACATCAGTCATGTAACTTGGAGGAGCCTATGCAGTTGCGCGAGGGTATGTTCAAAATTCACTGGCCAATACACCCCACTCTCCCTTTCACGCTTTACAAAAGATGGAACATGTGAAAGTGATATTGAAAGGAGAGTGAATGAAGGGAATATGGTAAATGGTGCTCTGTACGCCTTTATGAATAGCCAGATGGTGTCTCAAAGGGCTAGACTGGCTGTGCATGCTGGAGTGTTGGTGCCAACACTTATGTATGGTAGTGAAAGTTGGGTATGGCAGAAGAATCACAAAAGTAAAATAAATGCGGTAGAGATGAGAGCGTTGAGAAGCATGAGTGGATTAAAACTGAGTGACAGAGTAAGAAATAGTGTGATAAGAGAACGTTGTGGTATTAAAGAAGACGTAGTGACTAAAATTGAGAAAGGTATGCTTAGATGGTTTGGGCATGTAGAGAGAATGAACGAAAGGAGACTGAAAAAAAGGATTTATGAGTCAAGAGTGAATGCGAAAGTTGGAAGGGGACGACCAAGGCGAACGTTCCTGGACCAAATCCAGGACATTTTAAATAACAGCCAGGTCAAGAGTACTCTAAACCGACGAACTTGTATGAAAGGTTTAATGAGAATAAAAGAAGCGAAGGAGATATGCAAGCATCGTGGCAAGTGGAAGGATGTTGTCTCTGCCTACCCCCTATGGAAATGAGGCGTGATGCTATGTATGTATGTATTTCTATGAGACACGACTGTCTAATTCACTTTACATCTGTACGTTAAAGGATCATGTATAAGTTTTGTAATTTCTGAACTGAGTACCGAAAACAGTGCACTTGGCATCGCAATGTTAATGTCATCACACTGTTGTTACGTTGTTTTCAATTTCATTACAAAGTCTCTCGATTTTCTTGTAAACATATTCATAAATGTGGCGACCAATCGGTGCGCGGTTTACAGTCACGTGATTTTCTTTTTTAATTTTATCAATTTTTAAATGTTTACTTTTAAGTTTCTTATATTGAATATCATTATGAAGTTCTGAAGTAATGATAACGTTTTGAAATGCATAAGATATTGTTTTATTTTTATTTCTATATTCTTCACTAGTGTTACTATCCAAAATTGCAGATAGGTTAGAAATCAACATCAAGGTGACGTAGGCAATACGAGACAAAATTATTTTGATTTTCTCTAACTTCCTAATATACATTATTATAATTGTGTATAAAGTATTATTATAATACTTAATTATAATAAGAGACGCGTTGAATAAAACTCTCTCCGATCCCTTTTTCCGATCATATTTATACTTATTCTATTAAAGGTTTTTGCACTTTAAGATTTTCTAGCTTACTATCGTAATCTTTTTCGCAATGAATTTAGCTTTTTAACGCTCTTCGTATGTGCATTATAGTGCTGACAAACGTATGTAACGTATCGAGCAAATCAAAGTTGTCTTTGTCTTTATTATGCTATCCTTCTTTATAAAATTATTACATTCTAATACACATGTCCTTTTTTGATACACCTATCATTATTTAATATGTTTATATTTTTAATTAAATTAATAAATTATACTACTTTTACTATTGGTGCAATGAAACAAAGATCCATTTCGCTGGCTGAGGTGCTAAGTTCGGTTCCCTATAAAGCAGATTTTTAAAAAAACGCCGTTTTGTAATTTGTCTGGGTCCAGACTGTTATGAGGCTTCCAGCAAAGACTTAGCAAGCGAAAAGATTGCGTTCCGGTACGATGCTGTGTACCAACCATAAGAGGTAAATTACATTTTCACAAGTTAGCTCGTTTGCCATTTTAGATTTGTCATCACTTACTTATCACATGAGGTTACAGTCAAGCGCTGACTTGCCAGGTATATTAAAAAAAAACTGTTTTTCAATTACAAGTATTAAATCTTACACGTAATAATGTAGAGTGATATATCGTGTAGGTTGTATCTGTGTTCTTATCTCATACGTGTTTATATATTTAACATTAGCTATATTCGTGTAGTATCATCACATTGCTTTTGAATATATAAAACGGTTTGGAGCACATCGGTCGGATAGTTTCAAACTCTATAACGGACATGTGAGAAACAATTTTTGGGTTTTACATATTTGATTAAGTTAAATGGTCATCGACATATATTAAAAAAAGAAATGGGCCTATAATATTCCCTTGTGGTACACCATTTACTTTATACTTAAGGCTTATTTTTTCCACAGAAATAGAGTTAGAAGATACAAACCAAAGAAGACATTCTAGATAGTCCTTTAAAAATATATAAACGAAAGACTGGACCATTCACCAGTCGTGTTTGCAATATAATTACCATATTTTCACTGTCACTGAAAAAAATTTTTAAATGAACATATTATGAAATGTTGTGAAACGGACACACTAGTTCAAAGAAAGCTATCGTATGACTATGAAAATCTTTGAGTTTGAAATATTCCACTAAATGGAACAAAAACAAAATGGCCGAGAAGTATTGGTTGTATGGATTCGATAAAAGAAATCCGGACCTCTGTTTTTGTGAAGTCGAAAACACCAAGCGTGCTTTGGCCTTCATAGAATTTGAAACTATCCAAATTAGTTCTATACACAAATCTTACTTCTTAAAAATTTATCAAACTCTTCGCAATCGTTAGTAGATTTAACGGGCTTTCCCATGAGATAAGGAACTATATGAGTGACACCACGGGACCAGCTAGTTTATGATAATATTCCAAAAACCTTTGAATAACTACCAACAAAGTATTTAATAATGTTACTACTAAAAAAAGAAAGACGGAACAGGAAAATCACGTATAAAATGCCTGAAAAACGGAAGACAAAGCAGTTAAAAGTAAGAAATAAAATAATGCCAATAAATAATGAAACACACGTGGAAGAGTTTGAGTTCGAAAATGAAGAAAGCAAAGAAATAATATAACAAAAGTCTCACGCCAACCTTCTTCAAATGTTTTTTTGGTTGTCCCAATCCCCCAAAGACCTTGTCCTGTTTTTATTTTTTATTATCGAAAGCATTTGACAACACCTACATTTCTATTGTCACCGCGTTTTGTTTTAGTCAGCTAGTGACATGTTGTTTCTCTTACTCTAACAGATGTAATACCGCCGTAAGGAAAGAGTGAGACAAATGTATTGAATTGTTTTCGTCTTCACCGATTTGTACGGCCGCGTATATCGGTCAGTTGCCTCATGGAAACACACCGGTATGTGCGTAATGTATCAGAATGGTTAAACTCTTTGCATAGAAGGAAACTATAAATCTTTTACGTGAGATTTCAACAGATAGTGTTCAAGAAGGTATTGCAACTGCAGCAAATGGATGGACAGTGTTATATCGACGGATGACAATTTGAACAACATTAATATAGATAGATTGTGAAGTCATAGTTGAGAATTTAGAGTAATATCATGTTTAATTTGTGTTTGTTTTGCTTTAGTTTCATCAGCAAATAAAGATTTTTAATTGATGTTATTTGCAGTTTTAATTTCTTATCTAAATATACCTCCTATATACAATCAAGTAGGCTCAGGAAGCTCTGTTGTATCATCATTAGTTTGTCTGTTGGCCACACCTCTACTATCGTTTCGTATTTTTGGTTTCACTGAAAAGAAATCTACAAGATCCTCAATAGAAATTCTGTCTTCTAACGTACGGCTTACATTAGGTAGGAAGTCTCTAACACTTATGTTATTGTTTACATTTTTTTTTGTTTTCGTAGGTTAGATTTTATGATATTTAGCTCCCATGTGCAAATGGAATCACTTCCCATCATGTCTATTCCTTAAATAAGCTTCAACATATTCTTAGCTTTAATGACTTGAATGTACCATTTATTTATATTTAACAATTTATTGCACTGATTCAAGTAGTTTAGTCGATAAGCTAAGAGAAAGTTAATTTCGCATTTATGGTCTGTATATATATTTGAAATACAAAAACATTATAGACCTATATGTGTTATAGATTTTGAATTCATCCAATCCACGTGCCTCATAGTGCGTGTGGCCAGTGATGATCTACGGTTCTGAAACGTGGTCGATAACTATGGGCCTAATGCGGAAGCTCAGAGTCACTCAGCGTGCGATGGAGAGGGCTACGCTCGGAGTTTCTCTACGTGATCTAATCAGAAATCAAGAGATCTGAACGAGAGTCACCGACATAGTCCTACGAATTGCGAACCTGAAGTGGCAATGGGCAGGGCACATAGTCCGAAGGACTGATGTACGTTGGGGGCCGAAGGTGCTAGAGTGGCAACCCCGCACCGGACAGCGCAGTGTAGGCAGACCCCCCACAAGGTGGACCGATGATATAAAGAGGGTCGCCGGTAGCCGCTGGAGCCAGGTGGTGCAAGATCGGACGTTGTGGACGTTATTACGTGAGACCTATGCCCAGCAGTGGACGTCTATCAGTTGAAGCGACAACGACGACAAACAAATATACAAATAGATAAAACTTTAGTGCATACGGAATTCTGTGAGACATTATAAACGAAAAAAACTAGACCTGTACCCAATAAAACTAAAAGTAAAACAAATAAACGAACACAGGAAAACAAAAATAAGCAAGCAAAGGGCATATGTGGGCGTATGTGTAAAATGCTTTACAGAACTCCGTGACATGAATTATCAGGTGATAACAAATAAAATAAAGGACGCTGTCTAATAATAGGTTGAGTCATAAATAACTTCCGCCTAAGTAGTATGTACCTTTTAATGTTGTTTGTTTAGAATGGGATGTCCCCCAGTGTGTATGATGAAGGAGCGATAACTGATCGGCCACCAAGAAATTGGTTTGCAAGAACGGTCTGGTGATACCACCGTGAAAGACGAGCCAAGGGCGGGTCGACCTTCTGTCTTTGATGACGACACTTTGAAGTCAGTTAGAGATTCGTTATCACTTTTAATGATTTTCCTATTCCGATGTATATAATAAACGTTATACAGTTTCTTTAAATAGTTCTTGACGTATTTGTCATTTATGTGATTATTTAATGTCTCCTTTTCAGTTTCAGCTCTCAAGCTCGGGATGGTGATTCCTCTGCTAACTCCCCTCATACATCAGGTAAGTCAAGTTATTGCAACTCATATAACTTAAGAGATAAAAATGAAATTGTTATGAATTCCAGTAGACGTTTCTATAACAAACTCCCAGAATACCTTCTATAGAAGTCGCTCAAAAAATTTAAATCCTTTTAGAGATATCGTACTGTCTCTTGTAGGATAACCTATGATAAAAAAGCGTGGAAGTAAATGTTTTTAAAAATGAATTGAACTGTATTGGTGATGATAAAAAGGATACCCAACTGAAGCCCTTGCGCCTTGTTCTCAGGACTCTCTTAGCCTGTCAAATAATGTGTGGGGGAAACGATATTTCACGATTGACCCAGTAATCCTTTTTTGTTAAGTCCTTGTTTTGTTGGACCTGGTAGTTCACTATTAAAACTATTATGAGTCACTAGTAGAGGTTCCTATTAGTGTAAATGTAATAATAAGTCCCTTTGTCACTTTTAGATGTTCTGACTTTACTAAGGCTTTTGATACAGTTCATCGTAATTAAAACTGGTACACACATCTATTAACGCTTTAAACTTCAGATCGAATCACATTAAATGAAATATCTATATGTCAAGCTTGTACTATTATATCACCATATCTAAACTAAGAACTAATTGAAGTTCTAAAGATAGTATCTTTTTTATATCATTATCATTGCAAAATTAGTTTAATTTTGTTTATTAAGTAATGATCCGCCCAATTTTACTTGTTATGATGTGTCACTTATACAGTAGTGTTTAATTGATAGAACATATTTATCAAGGAAAGGCTATCAAACGATAAACATAATGAAATAGAGTTAGTTAATGTTGGTACTGATAAATTGGGTTTATTCTGCACTTTTATATTTTTATCAAATTTTAGTTTCTGGATTATTAGAAAAGCAAATCCCATGTAAGACGAAATAGATTTAGAAAACAAAGAAGATAATAATCTGAAATTCGCAAAAATTATCTTATTATTACCAATATAATCTCTAAATATGAGTTAGCTTTCTGGGGCTGATTCACTATGTTTATAGTCTTGTGGCATTTATTATTAATGTGCCAGTCAAAAACATATTTTGGGTGAACAAAAGGTACCTTAATATTAGCATTTTCTTCCCTATTTATGAAGATATGATCTAAAACCGATAGATAACGAGCCTAACCATACTAAAACTATGCAAAGTCTAACTTTCTTTAATTGCTCTTCAATTCTACCAGAATTAAGGCCATGACAGTGGAGTAGCCAATAACATGACATAAACTGATGGCAGTTTACTCTAAATTACGTTATGATCAAAATTATACCTTGACCTTAGGAGACTAAAGCCCAAATTTAATCTCATTAGACAAGATGGAAGAAAGCGCGTATATTGAAACATGAATTTCGCAGTGCTCTTCATTTGTTAACTTTACACTGATTTCCAATCTCGAGACTCTCTCTCTCTCGAGAAATTGGCGTTTTAGTTTTTAACAATAACCAACACATACTAGAAGACAATATTTTGATGTATGTTGTAACTTTTGATAATACAATTTATTGGCGCTACGATGAAGCTTATCCAACATCTCGCTTTAAGAAGACGAATATCTGATTTTACATATGTATTATTAGGTCATGAGCTCGGCATGCATGAAAACATTCTATTCATCTATTCTTTTATTTTCCGCTTGCGATCATTTTGTTCCCGTAATAAAAGTCTATCCATAGATCTACAATATAAGAATGAATCGCAAAATGTGTTGGTAAGCGCATAACTCAACGAGGTCTGGGTCAATTTTGACAATTCTTTTTTTTTAATGTTCGTTGTAGTCCAAGGATGGTTTTTACGGCGAGAAAAGTTCGAATAATTACAGGGGAAAACCCTAAAAACAGCCCTCTTCTGTTTCCCATACAAGCGTTTTCTATCTAAAATGTATAGTCAATTTGACCTTTATTGCTATTCAATAAAGTTTATAATAAACTACAAGTACTCACTGTTGTCGAAGCAATGTAGGTGTTTTCCTAACTTCAAAAAGCCAATTTGCACTTTATTGCTGCTGCACAAAGTTCAAAATCAATTGAATAGTCATAAAAATGTTATATTTAGTACTTTGATAAATTTATTGACACGGACTGATATGATAAAGTTTGAGTGCAAACATGAATATCAATACGCGTATTAATTGAATGGCAACCTTAATTCATTCCTTTTAGCCAGGCTTTTTTTAGTTTTGTTTTCACTTTTAGTGGTTTTAACCGATACCTATTTCGCTTGAATAAAACGATTGTTGATAAAAAATTAAACGCTCGCAAAATAAGGATAAGAGGCCTATATCGGACATTGGTAGCGGTTACCCAGTGCTAATTTAGAACTATAGGATGTAAGATATTAATAGGTGGAACCATTTTTATATGTTATTGTAACAAATATTTAATTTTTTGGTAAATTGTATTTTTGGAATGCTTACTTTTTTAAGGATTGTAAAAATGTAAATTTACTATCTACTTATTTGGAAAGTACCTAAAATTGGCAAAATTTTGAAAATGAATGTCTTCCAGAGGTGATAACATCCATATCGCATGCTTCGAAGTCAGTTAAACCTTCATTTCTTAACAGTAGTAACATTTAATTTCAGTATCAGTTATGCCGACTGGACTGAAACTAAGTAACGAAAAAGAATTGAAGAAAAATGAAGATTTCGGCACAAATAACATTAAACAAGAATTTACAGATGATAAAGCGGTAAACCACGAAACATTAAATATGGATAAGAAAAGAAATCATCGTTTAAAAACGGCTAAGGGTATTGGGGATCCAGATACAAGTAATAACCCAGTAGAATGGGAAGTCTCAGTAACTGATGTCGTTTTATATAAAACACAGGTCGATAAGACGAGAGTAGCAAATGAAAGTATTTTCTTAAATAACGATTTTAATACAGTAAATAAACAACAACCAGATAGTTCTCAACAACCCGGTCCCTCGAATAAGCAAATTTCAGAGTATTTTTGTGAACACTGCGCATATAAAAGCAATAAACGAAAAAATCTGCTAAAGCATTTGAAAACCCACTCTACTAACAAACCTTACTCTTGTAAGTCATGCGATTATGCATGCATACGAAAGAGTGATTTAACAGCACACATGAAGATTCACAAAGGTGGCAAACTTTTCACTTGTGAACTATGTGATTATACAAGCAAACGTAAAAGCAATTTCGTAAGTCATATGACAAATCACACCGGCGAGAAACCATTCTCATGTCAATTATGCGAGTATGCATGCAGAGATAACCACGATTTAGTAACACACATGAGAATACACACCGGCGAGAAGCCTTTTTCATGCGAATTATGCGAGTATACAACAGGACATAAAAGTAATTTAGTCACTCACAAGAGAGTTCACACTGGCGAAAAACCTTATACGTGTAAATTTTGCGATTATTCATGCAGACATAAATGTAGTTTAATAAGTCATACAAGAATTCACACCGGTGAGAAACCCTTCGCTTGTAAATTATGCGACTTTGCAAGCAGCCGAAGAAGTGATTTAGTGACTCACATGAAAAGTCACAACGGCGAGATGCCGTTCTCGTGCAAATTATGCGAATATTCATGCAGAGATAGATACGATTTAGAGAAACACATGAGAATACACACCGGTGAGAAACCGTTCTCGTGCGAGTTATGCGAGTACTCGAGCACGCATAAAAGTAATTTAGTAAGTCACATGAGAATACATACAGGGGAGAAACCTTACTCTTGTAAATTGTGCGGATATTCATGCAGACATACAAGCACTTTAGCAAGTCATATGCGTATTCATACCGGTGAGAAACCTTATTCATGCGAATTATGCCAGTATTCGAGCAGATATAAAATTGGTTTAGTGCGTCACATGAAAAATCACAATTGTGTTTAATTTATTAAAAATTTGCATACACTGATTCTCATAAACCACTGAAAAATCGCTTGTATTATATATTTTATAAATTCATATGAGAATTCACACTTTTTATTGATAGTTGAAGTGAAACTTCTTTATGCGCATGAGGGTATTGTTTTTACGGATGAAACGCGTGATAACTCTCACGATAATTCGCTTGAAGGTTATGTAGTTTTAATATTTACAAATAACATAAGATATATTTTAAAATAAAAATATTTCATAAATTCTCATTTCTAAATTTTAAATTATAAAAACAACTTTAATTAATTATTTTAAACTTAAATTGACTATTTGAACAGGTACGTACCACGATGGCGTTTTTCAATTTTGCCGATATTTCGACTCAGTTGCATGGATCGTGGTCACGACGTTACTGCTGTGGGAGGTTGTGTCAAGCTATCAAGGGCAGAATCTGTCTACCCTACTTCTGATCCTTTTATTTTTCACGGCACCCACATCCATTTTTCGGCATACTACACTCACAACGTCTTTTTAATTTTGAAAAATTGCGTCGTTTGTTCAGACGTAGGGTAGACAGATTCTGTTCTTTTGACAGCTTGACACAACCGCCCACAACAGTAACGTCGTGACCACGATCCATGCAACTGAGTCGAAATATCGGCAAAATTAAAAAACGCCATCTTGGTACGTACCCGTTTAATTAATTATTTATTATATTGACAAAAAACACGAGGAACTTTTATTTTTTGGATTTTGGACACATTTAATAGTTTAATGACAATTAGATTCCCAACAAATCTTCCTTTCTCTCTCCCCCTAAGTCTCGGAAATCTAAAGTTATACATTTGTATAAATATAAACGAAACTTAACAACCAGTTTGCGCACGAAGTTTCACTTCTGACATATGTACTTTATACGCACGCACTTTTAACTTTTTCTTCTTTAATTTAACGATTTTGATGTGAAGCGTCTGAGAGGGCATTTTTGTATATTTAAAGGTATCCAAAACGGTTATGTCGAGATTTTTTTAGCCATATGATTCTAGTCGGTTAAATGTTTAATTTAATTTGATTACAGCGACGATAAACTGTCGGTGCATAGCTCTGCAAAGTCATTTTATATTCCAAACATAAATTGAATATCATTCACATTAGCTTACGCGCCAAAGTGGACTGTAAAAGTATTTTTAATCAAATACACAAACGTATAATAATAAAAATGTATAACATGTTTGTCTGTATCCTAGAGTAAATATAATCGAATTATAAAGTATTGTAAAATGTAGTTATTGTATAAGTTTACTTTAGTTAACTTAGTCAATGTGGAAGCATTTTGACCCCTTTGACCTTCAATAATTCAATTGTTTGTCCTCATCATTCTCTCTTTTTTAAAACGCTTTTATTAACTTGGGTTTTTTTTGAGCGCGATTTTGAGTTATCACCAGAAGTGTAATTAATAGGAAACTTGGCATACGTATTAAGTGCCAATGCCATAATTCGTTAACAATTTCCCATTATCCTTGTTAGGGCCAGGACTAATATATTCTTTTGATAGATCCTCTTTGAGGGAGTGATAGGGACAGAGCTAATTCACGATCTGCTGTCTCGGATAGCCGGCAGACTTTATCGAAAGAGTCTTTTTGAAGGTGGTTTAATTATATTAACAAGACCGGAACTCAATTTATTAGATGTGTGGAAAAATACTAAATCGTACTAAAAAATAAATGATAGTTACAAAAAACCACGCTTTTATAGTAAGCGTGGGGTGCATTTCACAACATTCCCATAACTCTCCTTTCGTAGACAGTTGCCAATAGAATGGTTGTAACCTTTAATATGTCAAGCACCCCACGCTTTTCACTCTGAATAAAATAATTCTGTTTATAATTTATTATTAAAAATTATTTTCTAGCTTTTAGTCGGTTTGCTATAAAAGCGTGTTTTTTTAGTTTTTTTTAATCTATTATTTATCTGTAACATGGTTTTTAATTGATCATTGTTTTAATGATAAGTTAGCTTCATTACGTTATCGATTGTTATCGTTTTTTAATCTTTTCCATAAAATGTATAATTTTTGTAAGGAACCTCGTTCGTGACGACGGACGCTGTCGCTATAAGTTGTTTTATGTGTTTTTCACATATGCAAATTAATTAAGCGTTGTTCAGTTTCAAAAGATTATCTAATTATTATAATTAGTTAATAATTAGATGTCCTTAAAAATATTTTTATTTGGAAAGTTCTTTCTCGTTTTTATACTTATTTGGCTTACATTTCAAGAAAGATCATTCGTATATACTCTTTTGATGCAAGCATTGATGGCTTCGCTTCATTTTTTAGTCATCACTGTTGAAAATATAGAAAACCTACTATCAGGAGTCAAGAACGAGTTTCTACATTTATGCTGTGTGTAAATATTCTGTGTTCAGCATACTTCATGATTTTTACTGAATTTCGCTTCTAGTGTACGGAATAGTTATAAGTTTTTGAAATATAGTAGTCTTATAAGAATGCCTTTATAGACAGAGTATTATTTAATTACAATTATGCTTTGCAGCGAATAAATATATCTGATAATCTCTATCTCTTGTAAATTTAGAAATAGCGTTATAGCTTGCGAAAATAAATCAAAATGACAAACGCGATTCATTTGCTTCATTTAACCTTTCTGGTCCTAAGTATCATAAAATTAGGCGTGATCCGAACGGGGGTACCAAAAGACCCCAGTTCGTTTGTATGGAAATGCAAACCGTTGTGCTTCCACGAGGCGATGAAATATCCCATTAACTTGGAAGTTTTTTAGAAATAAATTCTTTACACCTAATAACGACAGAACAAACGGCTCACAAATACGAGTTCATAATAATTAAATATAAATAGAAAACGCTATTCGTTAGCCCTAGATTAGGTTTAAAAATCTTTATTTTTTTCACTTAATGAGATATAAAAAAATTAAATACATAAGACAACTAAAAATATCTACACTAAAACTGTAAGAATTTAATTAAATTTCAGATCATTGGTTGCCAAACTTCCAGCATACCAAAACTAAATGTTCTAAAAACTTTGAAAATCATTTTACTTCTAGCCAGGTTATATGTTACAATCAAACTAAATCACAATCACGCGTTAACTTGAACCTTATGATAAATATAATATAGTCATCACCATTTACATCACTTCATATTATAATAATTATAATTAGGTTTTTGAAAAATTTTTTTTTTTGCAATAATTCAAAATAAGAATTATTTTTTTAATCCAGTACCGAAGACACACCGACAGCTCCCGAACAAACACGAGCGCGTGTGACGTCATAATGTTAGTTTTCACTCATTGCAGTTGATAGAGAAATAATAATTATTATTTTATTTATTTATTTTACACAAATTTATATTATACATACAGAAAATAAAAAAACTTAAACTAGGACACTATATAAATTTGCATAAACGGCGGCCTTATCGCTAGGGTAGCGATTTCTTCCAGGCAACCGTTGATTATAAAAGAAAATATTATTTCATAATTGAGGGTAGGCGATGAACTTAGATAAACTTACATATGAATAATTACACACAAGTACTTAAAATGTATACATAAAATATAAGTCGTCTATGTAGCTTGAAAGAAAATGTTTAGTGATTTCGACTGCCGGATAAGTAGCGGCAGCGAATTCCATAATCCGGTAACCAAAACATGAAAGGATTGCTCATAAAATTTAGTGTTACATTTCGGAGTTTTTAAAATGAGCTGCCGTGTGGTTCTGACTTGGCCTTGCACTCCAACAAATTCAAATTGATTCTTTAGGTGTGCTGGTGTTTTAGGATGAAATAGCAAACAGTACAGAAGAGAAAGTATGTGTAGAATTACAGTGTTTTGATTTATTTAATTTTGTTGTCATTGATAAATATTCAAATTTTATATTTAAAATGTCGAACCTCAAAAGTTATCGTTCTTGTTTTGTACCATTATGTACTAAACTACAAAAACAACTGACAAAATGTTTTTAAATGTTCCCCAAGATGACCAACGTCGAAATCAATGGTTTCAAGCAGTGCACCGTGATAATCCCAAAACAAAATCGATTTACAATACAAATATTATTTTTACGACTTAGTTGAACATAACCTATAGCTTTATCGTCGTAATTATCACGCGATACTCTATAATTTATGAAATAAATAATTATATTTAATATAAAGGAGAATACATACATAAATATTTTCATTTATTATATTATTTTTTATGCCTGGATGCCTTGGCAACTCAAACTTCAGCAGAATTAAACCGAACGTCATTTTTTTTTTAAATTACTTATCATAAATATATCAACATCAGGAATATTATCAGACTTTGCCTTAATAAATCCTTTCTCACACATAACTAATCGAAACTAACTAACAACTCATTTTTTAGCAATAAATTTTCAATATTATTGTTTAGTCGCGTGTAATAGCCGTAAACGCTGTACTGTTATTAAATAAGCTATAACATTATGACGTCACTACTGTGTGGACCAATCATGGCGTGTTTAAAGTCACGTGATTTTTATTTAAATTTCATCGATATTTAATTATAATTAATTGAAATTTTTTTGCTTTAAATATCAATATTATTAATAATAAAGTTTTAAAATACATAATAAAATCAATAATTTTTTTTTTCAAGAACCTAATTGAATAAAAAAAAATCAAATTCTTTTTTTTATGATTGTCTTTGAATAGGCATTTTTATTACTTTAAGTAAGTAAGTAAGTAGCAGCCCATTAACGTCCCACTGCTGCGCACAGGCCTCCTCACTCCGAGGAGCGAGGGTTTTTAGAGCATAGATCCACCACGCTGCTCCACTGCGGATTGGCAGGCATAGTACACAAGTGCACTCTCTATTCCTTCACTCTCATAGTCCAATGTGACGGGAGAATCCGACACGGCCGGAGAGAGATCAGGCGCAGGACCGACGGCTTAACGTGCTTCGAGGCACGGGGGTGATCATAACGCCAACTTCCCAACTTCGGGCTAATATTGAGAAAATCTTAATAGAAAACTCAATATTGATATTTCAATTGGCCCGACCCGGGACTCGAACCCAGGACCTCATGTCTGTAGTCTTGTTACTTTACCTCATGATTATCAGTCAATTAGACCTATGATCGTTAATTATGATAATGTTTAATTTCAGTAAGTGGTTTGCCGACACCCCTGGGGCTAAATAACGATAAAATGAAGGCAATTGAAGATGTAGGTACAAAAATTAAAAATAAACGAAAATCGAAGTTAGCAAAGCAAGATAAGTCCGTCAACAGTGCGTTGCAAAGCTACAATTCTTGTTACTCAGGAAGTGATAATGACAATAGTGTCAGTACAGCTGTGTATAAATATGTAGGAAATCCTGAAGAACAGATATCTCAGCTGGAATTCAATTGTGTACATTGTGAATACAAATGTAACAACCGCGAACTGTATGAAGAACATTTGCAAACACACGTTGAAAAGACGTTTCTATGTAAATTCTGCAATTATGTAAGTAAGGATAAAAACCATTTCGTGAGTCACATGAGAACTCATACCGGTGAGAAACCATACTCGTGTAAAATATGCCATTATGCATGCTCCCAGAAAAGTAACTTGGTGAGACACATGAGAATTCACACGGATGAGAAACCCTTCTCATGCAAATTATGCGAATACACATGCAGAGACAAAAGTCATTTAATAGTACACATGAGGACTCACACCGGTGAAAAACCCTTCTCTTGTCCATTCTGTGACTACGTATGCAGAGAGAAAAATAACTTGGTATGTCACATCAGAACTCACACAGGTGAAAAACCTTACGCATGTACATTATGCGATTATGCATGCAGACATAGCAGCGGCTTAGTAAGACACATGAGAACTCACACTGTTGAGAAACCTTTCTCGTGTAAATTATGCGACTTTGTTTGCAGAGAGAAAAACAGTTTGGTATGTCACATGAGAACTCATACCGGTGAGAAACCTTACTCGTGTAAATTATGCGAATACACTTGCAGTCTAAGAAGCAGTTTGGCAAGACACATGAGAATTCACACCGGTGAAAAACCGTTCTCTTGTAACCTTTGCCAATATGAATGCAGAGAGAAGACTAATTTGGCAAGACACATGAGAGTGCACACTGGTGAGAAGCCTTTTGCATGCAAATTATGCACGTATGCAAGCAGAAGTAAACGAGATTTAATGAACCACATGAAAAGACACGGTGACGTGCATATAGAAATAGAAGTAATTCAGTAAGATACTAGAATACACACAAATGTTTTATTAAATAGTTCTGTAGAATTTCGGTAATATAGTTTATTTTATCATAGTTTAAAATATCGGTGAATGCATATTTACAATTGTTTATAAATTTTTGATCGCACGCGTAAGTTTCCGAACTGATTAGTGAGAGCGATATATCGTTTTCACGATCCCACTGTCTGACAGACAGTGGGATGGAACCTTGACACTTTGCCTATGAACCTCGGGTGGGCGTGTGCTGCCAGAATTATATCGAGGAATTGTTTGTTAGAACACAAAAAATTATTTTGCTCCTCAGTGATCCCAAAGCGAATACAGTCCACAAAACGAATTCTTTTTCTTCTTAGTCGTATCACTCTTGTCAGAGTGGTTGTGGTTATCATTGTTCAGGGTGTATGGCAGCGAGTGCTTGTCTGGTCATGATAACTATCTTAGAAATTCAGTCGCAATAACTTCCCCTTGCTTTCTGCATCAGTTATTTTAGGAGGGATTTAACCCCCAAGGCCGCTGGGCCCATAGCCCCAAGTGGGGGAATGGTTATACCGCCATTGCCTGGGTTCTGGGCCATCTAGCACGGAGCACCACAGCTGAAGGCCACCGCCATAAAGAGTGCGCGTGCAGGTGGGGTTGGCATTTGGGGCTGACAAGATGTTATGGTCATTTTCCCCCTTATTCCCCAACAAATCGAATTAATTACATTGACTATTCTTCATAGGGAACAATAAGAGAAGCTGAACCCTTGAAAATTAAAAAAAAAACAGGTAAAAATTATCTGTCTTTTTCCGAAAAGGACGACTTTTACATAAAAATAACTAAATTATATGTATTTTTTCACTATTATTCGTCACCGCACTCTATCCCGTTCCTTTATCAGCAATCTCTCTAATCCAAAGGTTGCCTGAAAGAGAAAGCCGTCTTATTGATCGTTATTTTCTATTTTCTTTTTTTTATATGTCATTCTTGTGATGTACAATAAAAACGTTCTCTCTCTCCCTCCCTCTAGGGCACTCACAAAAAACCAGCTAGTACGAATTGTATAAGTTTCAATATTTCGATTATACTAAAGTAATATTGTAATGAACGGAATTAATCACTGTCCTTTACGTAATAATTATGACTAAACTGGTTGTTCTCCGTGGTGTCACTGTATTCCCACGTAGTTCCGTGGGAATACAGGGAATTTTAACCCCAGGTTAAGTTCGAACTGTTCAAAGTTTTAACGTGTCTGGTTATGTGTACATCGATTGGATGCTTCCAAACTTTTTAATCGATATCTGTAAGATAGTCGAAGTGTTAGATTATTGTCCATAATCTATATATAGAAATCAACTGCTGTTTGTTAGCCTTAGGATACATTATGATTTGGCTTTGAATTATTTGTGGCAATCCGCAGATGGTTTAATAGGTGAGTAAATACGAAAAAGATGCTTAGAATACTCCTTAGCAACTATTTCTACCTGTCAAACATTTGATGTTCGTCCCATCGTTCAGTAATAATTTGAATGTCATCCAGAAATGAAATTAAATTTAAAAGTAAGCTTTTTTTTATTTGGAATGTCATGCGTTTGGTGTTCGTCTCGTTATACAGAAATCAATAAAAACTTCAGCCAAATTAGTCCAACCATTCTTGAGCTTTACAGACTAAAGAACAGCAATTGACTTTTATATTTATATAGACGTAACTTATTTTGTAATGTAAATGTAGTGTATCCTTACAATTTAAAAACATACGGAAACTCTATGTACTTTAGATATAGTAATACAAAAATTGTATGAGTCCTAGTTGGTAAGACTATGAAAATAAACAAGTTACAAAAAAAAAATATTTAAAGTATTTCCTACCATTGCCGTTACTAGCGCCATGTGTCACGAAGTTCTTAAACTCATTGCATAGTAGGGAGTGTGGGACTCACTGATAGATCTGAATACCCACTAAAACCCAGCGGAACCCTCGACATCCCCGAGTGGATAACCACAGGTACCTCGGATGTAGCTGCTTCATCTGAATAGTTTATGGAGGGGGAAGATGCGCAAATCTATGTATACTGCTTCTCCACCTCCGCATAGGTGGAGCGCCGATAACATTCTGTCGCACCCTCTCCGATGCCTCCTTCAGAAACATAACGGATTTGCAGAAGGTAGCGACTACCCTCCAGCCCGTCTCGTTAGCAAGCACTTTCATTTAGAATATCTGCGACGCTCGAATAACTTTTTATTTTATCACCTCTTTCCGTTTAACCCTCTCTAGTTAATCATCATTTTCATTCCGGATGTCAAACCGGATGCAACGAAAAAAACGACGGGTAAGTAACAAATACAAAAATGTGTAGGTTAAAGCTGGCAAAGAATGAGACAGAAATATCCATAGTCCATACTATTTTATATTATCGGTCTCTCCTCTTTGCGCCATGCTGGGTTAATGTACACTTGCGTTACAGTGGATTTATTGTGTCATTGTTTATTAGATCAGGGGTAGCCAACTAGCGGCCTGACGAGCCCTGGGTTACAGTATACTTAACGTAACGTGGTAAGACAAAGTGGATCGTTGTTTAAATAGGTAAAATATATATAATATTAATTAAATTTATAATCTGTATTCATTTTCGACACTTAATATTTTAATGACAATTAAATTTCTAACATATCGTCCTCTTTCCCTCCCTCTAAGTCACAGAAAAAAATTAAAGTACATACTTAAAATTTTTAACCTCCACCCCCCCCCCCCCCCTCCCGCAAAATAAGTCCCCATGACGCCCGAATAACTGCAAATCTAGCAGGCTGGGTTCCGCTACTATTATATTTGTAAGAAAAATAATTAAGTGACATACGGACACACATCGGTGAATCTTACGTATGTACATTGTGCGATTGTTTACCAGTCGTTTTATAATACATATGAGCTTTGCACGCCACATGAAAACTCACATAGTTGAGAAACCGTTCTCACGTAAGTCCGACTTTGTTTGCGGAGAGTGGTTTTGCATGTCTCATAAGAACTCACACGGTTGAGAAACCTTTCTCACGTAAGTCTGATTTTGTTTGCGGAGAGTAGCACATAGGCAAGCCACATTACTGAACCATCTGAAGGGGCATGGTGACATGCAAAATATAAATAATTCATTAGACATGGGCATTCATTTCGGTGGCAAGCCATACACAATATATTATTTCAATAAATATTAGTTCCACCAATTTCCTCATCTGGGGTTCTTCGTAACCAGAGTTGGTGAGCATATGATGATACAATTTAAGGTTGAAGCGTGCTTATCTGTAAACAATTCTCCCCGTCGGACGAATGTTTCATATTTCACAATCTATAAGAGAATCCATTCATAAGATGAAAATAATACAACATATTTATTCTCTGGATTCGGCCTACTTCATTTCTCTGTTTCAAAATACAAATTATGTATTAGCAATAACTTTCATGCTATAATTTACTTCAAATTGTATAGTATATCAACTCTTTTTTTGGGGCAAGGAATTTTTATTTGTAATTTATGTGTATTTGTATACTGTAGGTTTCCATTATGGAGCTAAATAAATATAAGGCAATTTACTATTGCAACAGAACAGTATTTCCTGATTAGTCAAGAGTCTGCGTTGTTAGAGGGCTTTGGCCGTTACCGAAGAGGCGAATTACCTCTTACCATTACCAGCAAGCGAAATTGTAGACGAGTACACATACCTGGGACATATAGTCCAGCTACGTAGGTCCAATTGCGACAAAGAGGTTAACCGCAAACCCAACTCGGTTGGGCAGCGTTCGGGAAATTACGTCAGATCTTTTCGTCCCTCAGTGTCTGAAGACAAATCTGTTCGAACAGTGCGTGTTGCCAGTGATGACTTACGGCTCCGAAATGTGGTCGCTGACTATGGGCCTCATACGAAAGCTCGGAGTTGCTCAGCGTGCGATGGAGAGGGCTATGTTCGGAGTTTCTCTACGCAATCAAATCAGAAATGAGGAGATCCGTAGCAGAACCAAAGTCACCGACATAGCCCTACGAATCGCGAACCTGAAGTGGCAATGGGCGGGGCACATAGCCCGAAGGTGCCTGGAGACCATTACGTGAGACCTATGTCCAGCAGTAGACGTCCATCGGTTGAAACGACGACGATTACCAGTTAGCGTCCTTCCATCTTACTCTGCACCAGCAGGTGAGATACAGTCTAGTTGTAACCTACAAGCAATAAATAAAAACAAGAAATAAAAACAGCAATAAGCAGACAAATCATTTAATTCCATATAAAAAAATATTTAATTCTTATATTTCCTGTTTTCTTCATAGAACTTGTACAATAGTAATACAATACAAAGAAAGCAATGAATATTTATATCGCGTACAAAAATTACAACATGAACTGGAATATAGGAGTAAAAAAACTTAGGAACAATTTAATTTATTTCGTGAAGACATTATATCAAATCTTGTAATAAATCTTGATCCTTTTATCTATTATCACTATTTCACTCCCACTATCACTCTCCTCGCTTCATGAAGAACTATCATTTTCACACGAACTAGTTGACATTTTGGGGGAAAAAATTTGTTTCGCAATCCCTTTCT
This sequence comes from Elymnias hypermnestra, assembly GCA_015832385.1. Taxonomy (NCBI): domain Eukaryota; kingdom Metazoa; phylum Arthropoda; class Insecta; order Lepidoptera; family Nymphalidae; genus Elymnias; species Elymnias hypermnestra. The sequence goes on from JACTOM010000103.1 coordinate 1,287,985, forward strand.
TAATTGTTACAGACTTGAAATATTTACCGACACGTGCAAACAGACGACCTTTCCTGCTAAGGGCTAGACGGCAACTGATTATGGTAGCGCTTTCGCGCTCTTGGCAATTTTGGCACTCACGCACAGGAGCGCGATCGCGCTCTTCGGCACTCTGAAGGTTAAAAAAAGCACAAAAGCTCACGCGTTATCATAAGTGAACAAGTTTACGTTAATTTACGTAAGATATTACTCCTATATAATACAAATTATTTTATTCAATAAGAAATTACAGACTTCACCTTATGATCCCGGAGTGAAATAGGACCACCCCATCTTACCTGTGGGTGTCGTAAAAGCCGACAAAGGGACCCCTGCTGCACACCATCGCTGCATCGCGCCCAGGGAATATGAACGGCCCCTGACTTTTTTTTAAATTACAAGCTTAAAAAACAATGATGATGGATTTACCAAACAGTATAGGGCTGCTACTTGGGGGCCGCCAGGGCGCGCCTGGAGCTGGCGCTGGACGCCGGCCGATAAATCCATCTTCTCCCTCAGAGGGCTTGGTTGTGGCCTACATCACAAGGAGCAAAAATTCGTAGTCCACCGCCGGTGGGCCGCATGCGATGGACTTCTTTCATGAACGATAATACGTCATGCGAGCGCACTACAGGACGACAGGGGAAGGGGGGGGGGGGAGCCGGCGACCCGAGAGCAATGTACCACGAATTGCTTGTTGCTGGAGCCGAATGTCGCAGACCAGGCTCGGTATATCGGGTAAATCACATTCACGGCGATTATTCGCCAGGAGCTGGAAAACAATCATGGTTTACTTGTCAATTGAAACTGAAACATTTTTTTATATTGCTGACAGTTAAGCGTTTGACTGTGATCTCACCTGATGGTAAGTGATGATGCAGTCTAAGATGGAAACGCGCTAATCTGGTAAGAGGCGATATACCTCTTATGGTTTCTACACTGCAACGTACCGGAACACAAATCTCTTTGTTATACTTTTTGCTGGTAGTGTGGTAACTAGCCAAGTTAGAAAATACAATTTTCTAAATTCGCCCTAGCGGGGATCGAACCCGGGGCCACTGCTAGCAAAACGATTAGTCACACCACAGCGTCAACGAGGCCGTCAAACATACCGGTATCTGAGCATGTCCCAAGGTATAGGGGTGAAGGAGGCAGACATGAAGCAGTTTGTGGGGTATTTTATGGGCACCTGACAAAAACTCTTAAGATATTTCTCGAGTGCTAACAAAATCGCATGCATCACCGGAAGTAATCTGTTATGAGGTTGTATATAGCTCGGGAATGTGGTGGTCGAGGCCTACTTAGTGCTAAGATTCATGCAAACTGGGAGATATCCAGTCTCATATATATATGTCGGAGAATAAGAGAGGAGAAGCATAAAGCATAGAGGCTTAGGGTTCTCCGCCGACATCGTCATTAATGGCATCCATAATTCCATACTGTGGACGTTCGTGGGAAATGATGTGCAATCTAACACTTTATTAATTAACTCGAATTAGAATGGTCAATCACTTAATGTTCCCGATATCAATTTACACAATCTCATTAACCATAATAGCTAGTAACGCGACAGTTCCAACAGTCGACTGCTCCGGTCGAGCGCCACTCGAGAACTGCCGAGAGACTCCCGCCGGACTGCCACTATTGACTGTCCCGCGCCATACAGATGGCGCCAGTGTTCCACAGACACCTGCCCTCCGACACACACACACACACACACACACACACACACACACACACACACACACACACACACACACACACACACACACACACACACACACACACACACACACACACACACACACA
>JACTOM010000103.1:1289970-1306440 GCA_015832385.1 Elymnias hypermnestra
AGACTCTTGCACTCCGACATATATATATATATATATATATATATATATACATATATATATATATATATACATATATATATAAATATATATATATAATATATATATTTATATCATAGAAATTTCCTGTCGAAAGAGGAGTTCGACAGGGATATGTTACGTCATCATGGCTGTTCAACCTATTCATGGATAACTGTTTGACAGATATAAAAGAAAGTATGTGTGGGTTAAAACTGAATAATGTGAATAGGCTACAGAAGATGGTAAATATTATGAATGAAGGTTTGAAAAGGAAAGGAATGAAAGTGAATGTAAACAAACGTTACTTTTTGAAAGAGATGAATCTATTATTAATGGCAATATTATGATAGATGGGGAACATGTGAAAGTGATATTGAAAGGAGAGTGAATGCAGGGAATATGGTAAATGGTGCTCTGCACGCCTTTATGAATTGCCAGATGGTATCCTCAAAGGGCTAGACTGGCTGTGCATACAAGAGTGTTGGTGCCAACACTTATGTTGGGAGTGGCAGAAGAATCACATAAGTAACATAAATGCTGTAGAGATGAGAGCGTTGAGAAGTATGAGTGGATTGAAACTGAAATGACAAAGTAAGAAATAGTGTGATAAGAAAATGTTGTGCTATAAAAGAAGATGTAGCGACTAAAATTGAGAAAGGTGTGCTTAGATGGTTTGGGCACAAAGAGAATGAATGAAATGAGACTGACAAAAAGGATTTACGAGTCAAGAGTTAATGGGAAAGTTGGAAGGGGAAGACCAAGACGAACGTTCCTGGACCAAATCCAGGACATGTATTAAAGGTTTAATGAGAATCCAAGAAGCGAAGGAGATGTGCAAGGATTTTGGCAAGTGAAAGGATGTGGTCTCTGCCCACCCCTATGGGAATGAGACGTGATGCTATGTATTATAGAATAATAATATCTCAGAAATCATAAAAGTTCCATTTTTGTTAGTAGGTGATTCTTATATCTATGTTAGTTAGTCATTAGTACTGTCTTCTGTCTTCGTTTTCGGGAGCCGACACCTAAAACCTTGTGTGTGTTCATATCGGACGGCGCTATTGCTCACATATTTAGATTAATTTATGTTGTTACCATTATGCTGGATACATCGAGTGTAACAAAGTGTTATAAAAATGCCACTTTTTTTTAACACACTCGTATATGTGCGTTTGATAAGAAAACGTTATATTTATATGAGTATACGATATTTAACACAGTTTAGTTGCGTATCTAACGTTTTTTTCCTGTGTGGACCTTAAAATGGGACTTCAAGCTGTATTTTCGCGCGCATTTATAATCGCACAAATCACACGAGAAAGGTTTCTCAGTCATGTGCTTTTTCTTGTGATGGCTCAAAAGTGATGTGGTTAGGCATTTGTAGTCGCACATATTGCAAGAATATTTTTTCTCTCCGGTATGTGTTTTCATATGCTCCGCTACGCGCCACTTTGTTCTGCTTCTGTAATCACATAAATTGCAAGCGAAAGGTTTTTCCCCGTTGTGAATCTTCATGTGGTCGCGCAGGCAAACTAAATATGCACTTTTAAAGGGGCACAATTTGCAGGCGTGAGGTTTTTCTCCCGTGTGCTTTCTCATATGTTGTGTCACACTTGAATTGCTCACTGCTTTGTATGAGCAGAATTTGCAAGAAAAAGGTTTTATCCCGGTGTGTTTCATCATATGCTGCTCCATAGCGTACTTGGTTATAGAAGCGTAACCGCACACATCACAAAAGCAAGACCTTTCGCCGGTGTGCTTTTTCTTAATGTGGTATCTCAATGTACTTCTCTGTGCACTTTTATAATCGCACAATTCGCAAGCGTGTGGTTTCACTCCGGTGTGAACAATCATGTGGCGTTGTAAACGCTCCGCAGTTTTACCTTTGTATTTACATGATGTACATGGGAAACGTTTTTCCTTAGTGTGCTTTGTAATGTGCGATGACAGCAAAGTGTAACGTGTGGTTCTATAGGAGCAATATTCACAGAAAAAAGGTCTTTCTCCAGTGTGCTGTCTCATGTGTACATCTATAACAGATTTGTAGTGAGCACTGTAACCACAAAAGTCGCATAAAAAGGGTTTCACACCGGTGTGTTTTGTCATATGCATTTTTAAATGACTTGTATTTGTAGTTTTATATTCGCACAATGTACACGCGTAAGGTTCTTTCTTGTGAGTTTTCATATGCTTAATCAAGGCCTTTTTACTTCTAGATTTATGTTCGCACTTTTTACAAGAGTATTTTGTATTTTTTTTCGAATAGCATTTGTTGTGTACATTCATATGATTTTCTAATGCATGTTTTCTTATGCTTTTAAATCCACAGTTATAAATCCTTTTTGTCAGTCTCCTTTCATTCATTCTCCATGTGCCCAAACCATCTAAGCATACCTTTATCAATTTTAGTCACTACATCTTCTTTTATACCACAACGTATCTAATTAAGTCAATATAAATCATGGAGCCTTTAAATGCCCCGAAGGAGGCCACGCTGCCATATACTACGATGGGGGTGACACAAGGTAGAATCCTAAGACCGCACTTTTTCCTACTATATATAAACGTTAATGTTAGGAAACGCACCGTTTCATTAATTCAAGCAATACGTAAAGGTAAGAAGAATAACAATTATAATACTAGAAAGAACAATGATGTAGTGTCCCGGCTTCTTAGGCTACAATAGGTCCAGAAGTCATTGGCAGGGGTGAGTACAGCTTGATATAATAAGATATCACAAACACTTTTGAACTTTATGAAACATGTACCTAACACACTTTAAAGTGTGTTATGCAGTTGAAAAACATCTGCTCTTAAAAATTGCTTTGTTTTGAATCAAATCTCGTATAAATGTTAAGAATGACTAGAAAGTATCTTGCCGCTACCTTCTCGACAGATTCACGTGCTGGTAGCAGATTCATTACAAAAGGACAGACTCGCGATTTAAAAGAGCTTATTAAGCCCATTTGAATAAGTAATACTTTGATTGCGGTAGTCCACTTACCTGACTGAGGGTAATCAGCAGAGGAAATATCATCCCCTACTTGATTGGACTCACTGAAATATATAAAATACTGTCAATAATGTATAGTCAGCAACGGCATAGCCCATGAATTAAAATACAGCAGTGACTTTGATTTTAACTCTCTCGTTCCCTTATTGGACGAGAACCGAATTCAAATAGTCCAGCGTGACGGCTCACTTTAATTCAATAACCAAACAAACTTACCGGTGCTGCGATTGCAGAGCAGTGCGAGTGTGTTGGGCCGACTCTGACTTGCATTCAACACAATTACACTCACCGTGGCGCTGTGTGTAGAGAAAAATGTATTATTAAAAAATTATAGATTCAACTAATATTTACTCCCTATGGCATCACAGACAAAGCTTTAGACCTGATGAGTTCCTATTTAACTAATAGAATACAAAAGGTCTGTGTTAATGGAAAGCTTTCAGACGGGTCTGTTCCGAAACTAGGCGTTCCACAGGGTTCCATATTAGCACCCTTTCTGTTCCTCATTTACATTAATGACCTTCCTTATTTTGTCATGGACGATCATGAGATAATTTTTTTTGCTGATGATACTTCTCTAACATTGAAAGTTAAACGACAATAAACAGATTATGACAACGTAAACAACCCTCTCAATAAAGTAGTACAATGGTTTGAGGCTAATAATTTCTCGTTGCCAATTGTAAAGCAAATTTAAACCATTGCTAAACTTAACAATGAAGAACTAACGTTGGATAATAAACTACTATGGGGGCCCCATATAAGAAGTCTATCAAACAGTTCTGCGATTTCGCGGTTAAAAAATTCTTACCGACGTTAAAAAAAATATGCTGTAAATTCTAGTAGGCTACATAAAATTGACAATTCCTTCAAGGGTAACTGTATACGATTCTATAACAAGCTTTCAAAGATAGCTAACAAAGATTTCTTAATAAATTGAAAACTTTTATTAAAAGAACTTTTATTGAGAAATTATTTTATAATTTGAAGGACTACTGAGGGATAAAAAAGCGTGGCAGTGAATGCATATAGGCGTGGAGTTAGATATGGAGATGTTAGTAAACACTGTCAGCTGTAATGCAGAATCTAGAAAACGAGGAGTTAGTCAACAGTGTCAGATGTAAAGCAGAATCTAAAAAACGAGGAGTTAGTAAACAGTGTCAGATGTAATGCAGAATCTAGAAAACGAGGAGTTAGTAAACAGTGTCAAGTGTAATATAGAAGCCAGAAAACGAGGAGGTAGATATGCAGGAGGTAGTGCACAGTGTCAGGTGTAATACAGAAGGTAGCACACGAACTAGATATGCAGGAATTACGTGTAAGAAGTAAGAAAATTAGCTTTAGATAGAGAGAGAACTAGAGAATAAAGAGTTAGAAATACGCGAGTGATGAAACAGTGTTACAAAAATGTAGATCATAGAAAATTATGCATTAAAATATATTATTTGTGTTTTTTTTAAAGATTTAATACATGAAATATATATAACATATAGCTAAATAAAAACTGACTCACAGTATCGTGTATGTGACGAGAGTAAGTATTTTCATCACTGAAAGCTTCAGAGCAAACCAGACACAACACACTTTTTGCATTGTCATTGGGTACATCTTCATCAGTGCATTCCTCGACTTCGTCAATATTTATATCATCATCTATAAAGTTATCTGTTTCATTAGTATCCTCCATTTTCAAAGTTGGACTATTAACATCAACCGACCCATCATATTCAATCTTCAGTGTATCAGTTTCAACTGTATGTATATCTTCGTCCATTTCTGTCTGTATGTCCTCAAAATTGTCTTCCGTTATATGTAAATCACAGTGGTTGATTGGAAAAACTTCTTTAACAATGTCAGATTTGAGTTGATTTGTAATATTACCAATTTTTTTAATATGCTGTAGCGATATCTGGAAGTTAATTTATCTCATTCCTCTTTATCTCATTGTAATTGTTTTCAGTTGTATGTAAATGTAAAAATATCATATTTGAGTTTATTATTGACATGTTTTACATTTATCACAGTAATTATAGTTAATCAAAGATTATAATGTATGATATTTACAGAACTACCCACACTACCACTTTGTGAGTTGCAAGGGCTAAATTTTCTACGTTCAGTAAAGGTAAGGATCAAAACAGTCTCTATATACATTCTGCATTATTCAATAATTCATAATACAAAGCTATTATAGCTCTTATGGGTAGTACTAGGGGATTTTGAGAAATTTGTTAAATGAATATATTGAAGTTACACTGTATTATACTCACAGTTCTATGCCGTTTAATTAATTCCATCATTGCTGAACGGGCTCTCAAGCTTTTACTTCTGAATTTATCGAAACTCTTTAACCTATGAGCACATTCCATGCAAAGTGTTTGCCTCAGGTGACCTTCTTTAAATACCTACAACATACAGATTAATGGGATCCATAAATTTTATCATTTCTAAGAGATTTTTCATTTAACATGTTGCCCAAAAAGGCAGGTTATCCTGACAGTTGTCTTATTTATAGAGAGTCCCACTATGAGAGGTGGAAACTTTTATTGTACAAACCCTTAAATAGTACTGACAAATAAATCTAGTATGGAACAAAACAGACTATTTGTTAACATACATATAGCAATAACGGGTCTAAGCTTGATTAACCGTCTTATTTATTCTGACTATTAATTTCCAAATGTAGAAGAATACATTCAAATTTAAATAATTGACAATTCAAATACAACAATTTAAGTATAGTAAGACTATTCTTGTACCAGATACCACAGCTCTTTCTGGTTACATTGTTACTTGTGAGTTATATTTTACATGTAAAATGAATGAAATAAAACAAAATAGAAAGATGAAATGTGCTAGACTTGGTTATAATAAGACTTGTGTATGTGTGTCTGTGTGTGTGTGAGTGTATCTCTCTGTATGTGAGGGTCTTTGTATATGTGTGTCTGTCTATATCTGGGTGTGTGTGGTACACTTCAAACTTATTTGTGTTCATACAATTTCTAATAGAGAAAAACTTTAAATGATGATTCAATTTCGTTTGATCAAGTTTTGTTGACTATAGCATATATATGTTTGTTTGTATTGTTTTCCTGGAGTAAAGTTGTTTGTGCATTTAATGTAGACCCCGTGATTGGCGAATAATAGAATGCCAAACGTAAGATATACTTCTATACAAATAAAGAGCTAGCTAGCGTTGTTTGCTTGTCACAATAGTATACGCGTGTCAGTCGAAGACACAATATACAAAGAAAGCCAATTGGGTGTACCACTGGGCCACTTTCCTGCTGAACAACATTTCGATCGCATAAATTATAACCTCGTCTGGTTGTTACCAGACGAGGTCTACTTGTTAGTAGACGGCGGGGCGTTGGGTGAACAATCTGGTGGCATTTTCATCGATCCTGAATCGGCAATCTTCACTAGTGTGTGCTATCGAAGGGGCTCACAATATTTAATATTTGGTTGATGGTTGATTGGTGCTGCTATTGATGTATGTGGAGTGTCTAAAATGAGGAAAGGTAAGAATGAAAAGAATTTGTGGATGGACAAAAATGTTCAAGCAGCTGTGTGTGAAAAGAAGAAAGCTTGGTCCGATTGGTTGGCTACAAAAGCTAACCAACGAATGCAAAAGGCAACCAGATGACGTAAAAAAGGCAAGAATGGAATACAAAAGGGTGAAAGTAATCGCGAAAGAAGCTGTAAAGAAGAAAAAAGAGGAATGCAGCGATATGTATGATAGGAGACTGTCTGATGATTTTCAGTCAAACGTTTTTCTGGAAATCAATACAAATTGCTCGAGGGAGATCTACTACCTCGGAGCTTTGTAAAATCAGAAGATGTGATGGAGGTTTCATAAAAGGAGAAGAATGGATATTGAAGAGATGGAAGGATCATTTTGAAAGTTTGTTTGAAAGAAATGAAGCAGAGGTAAATATAGCCCCTGCGGATAGCAATGAATGTAAGATAAGTGATAGCGATATTAGTATGGATGAGATTATAAAAGCGATAAAAGGTATGAGATCAGGTAAGGCTGCTGGGTATGACAGAGTGTCAGTCGAGATGCTGAAGGCTGGCCGCGGGATTGTGGTAGCTCAGCTGTACTGCCTTTTCAATATATGCTGGGAGAAAGGTCAAGTCCCAAGAGATTGGAGCAAGGCCGTAATTGTCCCTCTATATAAAGGAAAAGGGTCACAGCAGGAGTGCAAAAATTACCGCGGTATCAGCCTTCTTAGTGTCGTCGGCAAATTGTATGCAAAGATATTAATTGAAAGGGTGATTAATGAAACTGATGGGAAAATATGGGACGTGCAAGCGGGATTTAGAAGAGGAATGGGATGTACGGATCAGGTCTTTTCTTTACGGTGCATAACTGAAAAATGTTTGGCTAAACACCAAAAAGTTTATTGCGCGTTCGTAGATTTAGAAAAGGCCTATGATCGAGTGGTGAGGAATGAGCTGTGGTCAACGTTATCTACGTATGGGGTGAGCGGTTGTCTGATCCAAGCATTGAAGTCTCTCTATGAGGGTTCTAGTGCCTGTGTCAGAATAAACGGAGCGTACACGGAGTGGTTTCCTGTCGAAAGAGGTGTTCGACAGGGATGTGTTGCGTCACCATGGCTGTTCAACCTTTTCATGGATAAATGTTTGACAGATTTAAAAGAATGTATGTATGGGTTAAGAATGAATGAATTACTCATCAAATGTTTACTCTACGCTGATGATCAAGTAATACTTGCGTCATCCGCTAACGAGCTTCAGGAGATGCTAAATATTATGAATGAAGCTTTGAAAGGGAAAGGAATGAAAGTGAATGTAAACAAAACGAAAGTTATGCTTTTTGAACGAGATGAATCTATGATGAATGGCAATATTTTGATAGATGGGGAACAAGTGGAAGAGGTGAAAGAATTTGTATACTTGGGATCTAAATTTACAAAAGATGGAACATGTGAAAGTGATATCGAAAGGAGAGTGAATGCAGGGAATATGGTAAATGGTGCTCTGCACGCCTTTATGAATAGCCAGATGGTGTCTCAAAAGGCCAGACTGGCAGAGCTTGCAGGAGTGTTGGTGCCAACACTTATGTATGGTAGTGAAAGTTGGGTATGGCAGAAGAATCACATAAGTAAAATAAATGCGGTAGAGATGAGAGTGTTGAGAAGTATGAGTGGATGGAAACTGAGTGACAAAGTAAGAAATAGTGTGATAAGAGAATGTTGTGGTGTAAAAGAAAACGTAGTGACTAAAATCGAGAAAGGTATGCTTAAATGAGTGAAAGGAGACTGACAAAAAGGATTTATGAGTCAAGAGTGAGTGCAAAAGTTGGAAGGAGAAGACCAAGGCTAACTTTCCAGGACCAAATCCAGGACATTTTAAATAAGGGCCAGGTCAAGAGTGCTCTAAACCGATAAACTTGAATGAAAGGTTTAATGAGAATGAAAGAAGCGAAGGAGATATGCAAGGATCGTGGCAAGTGGAAGGACATGGTCTCTGCCTACCCCTAAGGGAATGAGGCGTGATGCTATGTATGTATGTATGTTATTTAAATTGTCTATTGTAAATTGTCAAATAAAATCTAAGAAATTAATAATCTATTATGAAGGTTTAAATATTTCCAATATCAATGCAACAATGGCCTCAACAAGAACCTCATTGTAACCAATGACAGCGGTTTCTCACATATCCAGGGCACACTTATTCAGGTTTCATTGTATACAAAAGAAGAATAGTTCTTATGCATGACAGTTACAGAGTATGAAACCATTCTAATGACCCAATGAGTTAGATCAATTCATTCACCCTCAAGGTTTTTTAGTTGCTACAATTTAACTAATTATAACTTCAGTGTAACACTTACAGAGTGTCCTGTTAAGTTTCGATATGCATCTTCCAGATTGTATTTAGTGAGAGAAAACAATTTTCTGTCTGTGTCCAAACAAATCAGACAAACCTGGAAAAATCACAAATTACTATAGTTATACTTCTTTGGGTGTTTGTAAAGGTAGCACAGCCCATTATCATTCCACTGCTGGGCACAGGCTTCCTCACTCATAGGAGAGAGAGTTTTCAGAACATAAACCCAGCACTGCTCCATTGCAGGTTGGAAGGTGTACTACAGAAGTGCATTCTCATCTGGACAGGAATCTGACATGACCAGAGAGAGATCAGGCGCAGAGACTGAGAGGTTAACTTGCTTAACAAAGGAGAGGAGAGTGACTTCCTAATTTCAGCTAAATATTGGGTTTTAAATTTGCCTGGGCCTTAACTCAAACCCAGGACCTCATGTCTGCAGCCAAACAAGCTGACCACTAGACTAATGAGGCAATCCTTATAAATGTATTTCAATTTACACAAAATCTTAACAAATTAGATACACTATCTTTCCTCATGAATCAGTCTATTGATCAAGTTACCTTCACTGCGAATGGAATAACATCAGAATTAAGTTGTCTCAAACCTCCCTCTGCTTCATAGAAGTCTTCATCTAGAAAATGCTCAGAGCAGATATTTAAATCTTTCTTGAGAGTGGCCCTTTTGTTGAGGGCTTTGAGCCATTTAAAATACAAGGGCTCTTCCAATGGGAACCTGAAAGAAGAATATGTTATAACTCATCTGTTGGGGTTTTATTACGGACAGATAAGTGCTAGACCTCACTTCAACTGAAGATGCAACCTTAGATAGAACTTACTAACCTGGTAGAAGGTAATTAACCACCAATGACTTACATACATGCATTGTACATCTTTGCCAGTAGTGTTATAACTAGTCAGACATTTCCATTCTAGACTCGTACATGTTAGAGTACCTAATTAGAGATTGCTGAGAATGGAATCTACAACCTCCTTATCAAAGTATTTTACTTTATTGTTGACAGTTTAGAGCTTCACTGCAACCACATCTGATGTTAAGTAATGATACAGTCTAAGATAGAAGCATACTACACCAGTAAGAGGCAATTTGCCTCTTATGAGGTCATTGTACCAGAACACTTTACACAGCGGTATGGCTCTGCTAGGAGGTTGTTAACTAGTAATAGCTGAAGCCTTCCAGTCCAGACTCAAGCAAATTAGAAAATGCAATTTCCTTGAATTATCCCAACTATATAAATATATATATTATTATAATTTCTCAATGCACCACTTAGGCAATAGATGCACGTCAACCCTTGTGCATCTTTTACATGCATGCCATCATTAAGTCTGCCCTAGACTCTCAAATACCTATTCTAGTAGCTTGAGGGTAGCCTTAAGAGTAAACTCATTCATATCCTGCCTAATCTATTGAATTTGCATAGTAGTTCGCTAATGGTATCTTCTTACGGTATGTATTTGTTACATGTGAAACCCATGTTAAGTATTGATCTAGGGTCACTCCTAAATACTTCAACTTAATGGCCAAACTAATTTGCGCCTTAGAGATTGCCGACAAATCGTTTCCCTGCAGGGTGGATTTGACTAGTCAGCATTTTAACATGCATTGTATACTGTGCAACTCTGCAGCAATTTCGATTGAATAAACGGTGGAGAAATTGAAAGCTTCCACGATATCCCACGATGTAATAGCCCTTGTAAAGCTTACTTGATTTTAATTTGATACAATGTACACTTACTTATGAAAAGTAATCCCATTTGATTCTGAAGTATTTGTAGTACTTCTACAGTACGCCACACAACAGTGCATTGTTGTTCTCTATATATCAGCGGCGCTTTAATTATTTACCTGCGAGGAGGACATTTAAAAAAATTGTGTAGAGTCAATATTCACAAGAGTGAATTCCTTAAATATATTAATTATCGGCTTAATTAAATGAGGTAGTTGTATTAATTAAAGTAATTTCTTCTTTAGTTTTTATTTAATTTGTGGAATACATCGTAATGTTGCTTAAGTGCTAACATTAACCATAGATAATATTAACTGTCATGTGTGACTAGTGATGTAACCGTTTTGGTAAATACTTAAAAAGGTAGGTTTTTTTTTAAAACCGATAAATATCGATTTTTATTTTTGAACCGTTCAGACAATACATTTTTTACGCAGCCAAAAACATTTGAGGTGATATAAAAAGAGGCTTAAGAATCATCAATAGACTAATAAATCGGTTAATTAGTCCGTATATTCTGTAATTATATTTAGTTCAAGAAAATAAAAAGTTAACAAGCAAAAGCAATAATGAGTATTTTTTTTTTCGAATAGTGTAGTTGCTGTGAGCCCTATTGGCTTTGAAAGTGTAACCGAGAGGGGTGGGGAGCCCAGAAGCTCCACCGAAGGGCCCTGCTGCGTCGTGGGGGAAACTTAGCTCTAAGGGCGCCTCCCGCGAGGCTCGGATCTTGGCTTAGAGCAACGTTTGCTGCAGCTGAAAAGGACAATCGGATGTGTTCAAAACAATGAGTAATTAAAGTGTTTATTTAATAAATGTAAAAAACCGGTTTATTTCTGAAGAAGTCGTTTTTTTCGCTGTTTGCGTCTAGTAACCGTGACTCAGACGTTAATAATAATAAATATCCGAAATTATAAAAAGTTATATGTTACAGCTACGTTATTTTTACCACAGACTCCGCAAAAGGTACTAGATTTTGATACTTATCTATATAAGGATTTATTGACATACATACATAGCATCGCGCCTCATTCCGATATGGGTAAGCAGAGACAATGTCCTTCCACTTGCCATGATTCTTACATAACTCATTTTCATTAAACCTTTCATATAAGTTCGGTTTATAGTACTCTTGACCTGGCTCTTATTTAAAAATTCCTGGATTTGTTCCAGGAATGTTCGCCTTGGTCTTACTATTCTAGGTTTCTCGTTCACTCTTGACTCGTAAATCCTTTTTGTCAGTCTCCTTTCATTCATTCTCTTACGTGTCCAAACCATATATGCATACTTTTCTTAATTTTAGTCACTACATATTCTTTTATACCACAACGTTCTCTTATCACACTTTCTTACTTTCTCACTCAGTTTCAATCCACTAATACCTCTCAACGCTCTCATTCTACCGCATTTATTTTATAATTGTGCATTTTCTGCCATACCCTGGCTTCTTTATAAATTATAAGGCGCTACATTTCTCGTCATAATAAAAGCTATCTGAAAGTGAGTCGCGTAAAATTTTGTCAAACTGAAACTGCGTTCTTAAGAGACTAACCGGAAAAATTACTGTTGATGAAATAATTTAGTGGAAATCTGTAAATTTAAAGTTAGTTGCAAATGAACACTTCAATTTTATTTGTTTGTATAGAATGAACCAATGATTCCCACAGATAGTAAAAACGTAGCGTAACGTAACGTAACTTAGCGAAATAAATGCTATTATCCAGGACTGCGAAATTAGTATGATGTATATGCTGGGCGATTTTAATGCGCATCCAGGGGTTTTTCTTTAATGAAACGATACAGTTTTGTAGGGATCAAAATTGGGTATGTGCCAATTATGAGCTGTTATCAAATTATTCTAATGTATACACATTAACTAGTGACAGTCACGGCTGTTCGCGGTGGCTAGATCATTGCATTGTGACTAGTATGGCTAATATATCAAAAACATTTAATATTTCTAACATTAGCATAGTCAACAATGTGACATGGTCTGATCCTTATCCCTTGGAAGTCGATTGTAGTTTAAATGTAGGTTCGGTTCAAGTAGAACCTATACAGTCTACGAATACTAATACAACAATTTGGGGGCTAAGGGATAATGATCAGGTAAAGTTATATATGGAGATCTGTAACAACAAGTTAAAATTTGCAGATTTCCCTACAGAGATGACGAAATGCAGTGATAGAAAATGTGCTAAGCCTGAACATAGGACAATTATCGACAAACTATACGGGGAGATAATTGCAGGACGCTTTGCTTTTGATTGCTAAAGCTAGTCACAAAATAATACGTTGTAAGAACAAAAGCTATATTACGGGGTGGAATAAATCGTCGTCGTCGTCGTCGTCGCTTCAACCGATGGACGTCCACTGCTGGACATAGGTCTCACGTAATGACCGCCACAAGGCCCGATCTTGCGCCGCCTGGCTCCAACGGCTACCGGCGACCCTCTTTATATCATCGGTCCACCTTGTGGGGGGTCTGCCTACACTGCGCCGTCCGGTGCGGGGTCGCCACTCCAGCACTTTCGGTCCCCAACGTCCATCGGTCCTTCGGACTATGTGCCCCGCCCATTGCCACTTCAGGTTCGCGATTCGTAGGGCTATGTCGGTGACTTTGGTTCTACTACGGATCTCTTCATTTCGAATTCGATCACGTAGAGAAACTCCGAGCATAGCCCTCTCCATCGCACGCTGAGTGACTCTGAGCTTCCGCATGAGGCCCATAGTCAGCGACCACGTCTCAGAACCGTAGGTCATCACTGGCAACACGCACTGTTCGAAGACTTTGGTCTTCAGGCACTGAGGGTTATCGGACGAAAATATCTGGCGTAGCTTCCCGAACGCAGCCCAACCGAGTTGGATTCGGCGGTTGACCTCCTTCTCGAAATTGGACCTACCTAGCTGGACTATATGTCCCAGGTATGTGTACTCGTCAACAATTTCGAGAGCTGAGTTCTCAACGATGACTGGGTGAGGCGGTACATGGATATTAGACATAATTTTCGTCTTATCCATGTTCATTTTCAGGCCCACCTGTTGAGAAACTCTGCTGAGGTCATCGAGCATTGTATTGAGATCTTCGAGAGTCTCTGCCATAATGACTACGTCATCGGCAAACCGTAGATGAGTGATGTACTCGCCGTTGATGTTGATGCCCAGTCCGTTCCACTCCAAAAGCTTAAAAAGGTCTTCCAGCGCCGCAGTGAAAAGCTTCGGGGAGATAACATCTCCCTGTCGCACTCCACGTTGCAGTTGGATAGACGCTGTGCTTTGGTCCTGTATACGGACTGACATGGTGGCGTTTTCGTACAAGCACTTCAACACGTGTATGTACCGGTAGTCAATTCGGCATCTCTGTAAAGATCTCAACACGGCCCATGTTTCCACCGAATAAATATGTTAGGCCAACTCATTGTAGGGCACGACTGTGCTTTCAGGCGTGGGTGATGATATGCGTGAATCACGTAAGTTATTTAAGAGTAAACTTAAGTGGTGCTAGGATAATGAAGAACTAATAAAAATGAATATCCTGGCAACTTCGTGCGTGACGGCTAAATTCGGTAAGTTTTGGCAACAAACGAAACGACTGAATGCACGGCCGAGTCTTCCGGCTGAAGTAGGAGGTGTAAGCGGATATCGGAACATAGCCAATATGGTTAAGGATCACTATGCAGTTGGGGCCTTGTAAAATAGATTGTGACGTAGATGAAGGCGCCATGGACATCATGGAAACTGGTGAAGACCCGGTACGTTTCACAATTGCCAAAGTTACTAAAGCAGTAAATAGTATAAATCGCCAGGGCATGATGGCCTAAGTGTCGAACATCTCATTGTAAAATTTCAAATAGTGTATATCGTGACTGTTTAGATTTTGCAAAATACTCGTAAGTCATGGAGCCTTAATGCCTCGAAGGAGGCCACAACGCCACATATTATAATGGGAGTTCCTCAAGGAAGAGTCCTAAGACCCTACTTTTTCCTACTTTAGATAAACGGTAATGTTAGGGATGCCACCTTTTCATAAGTTCTAGCAACATGTAAAGGCAAGAAAAAAAAAGCACTATTATGATATAAGAAACAAGAATAATCTGGTCTCATTTTCATAAGCATTTTTATAATAAGATTCCGCAAACAATTTTGAACTTTAGCCAAAGTGTAACTAAGCATTCTTTAAACGTTAAGTAAAATATAGTTGAGCAGTATCTGTTAACATTTGAATCCAATTTTATCTACATATATAAATTAAATTAATTTATACAATTACATTCATGCAAAGTGATTGTTAATAATAAGTAGGGAGTTTCTAAACGGTATCTTCTCGATAAAATTACCTGAAGATGGTTAATCACAGACAGGCAACAAAGAGCTTGTTAAGCCCATTTAAATATGTAAAATTTTGATAGTCCACTAACCTGACTGAGGGTAGTCTGCAGACGATTCAAACCCCCCAATTTGATTGGAATCTCTGAAATATATATATTTAAATATATATATTGAAATATATATATTTAGGGAGGATAGCCATGTATGTAAGAGGTTTCTAAATATGATGGTAAGCGGCAGGGCCGGGAGAGGGCGACCAAAAAAAGTGTGGATGAATTGTGTGAAAGAGGATATGTGTATTAAGGGTGTGAATGTAGAAATGACAGCGGATAGAGTGAAGTGGCGAAAGGAAATATGCTGTGCCGATCCCACCTAGTGGGATAAGGGCAAGAAAACAACAGTTGTGTACGAATTACTGTCAATAATTTATACTCTCATACTTATAAGACGAGAACCGCCCTTAATCTCGCAAACGTTACTTAGCCGAGCGTGGCGACTTAGTCTCATTCAATACCCACAAAATATAGTGTACGGTCATTGGTCTAGTGGTTAGCATGTTCGGCCACAGATATGAGGTCCTGGGTTCGAGTCCCGGGTCGGGCCAATTCAATAAAATCAATATTGAGTTTTCTATTAAGGATTTCTCAATATTTGCCCGAAGTTGGGAAGTTAGCGGTGTGATCCACCCCCATGCTTTGGAGAGCTTTGGAGAGCAAGTTAAGCTGTCGGTCCTGCGCCTGATCTCTCTCTGATCATGTCGGATTCCCGTCACATCTGACTATGACTGTAAGGGATAGAACGCAAAAGGTCTGTGTCAATGGCAAGCTTTCTGCGGGGTCGGTGACAAAATGGGAGTCCCACAGGGTTCCATATTAGGACCATTTCTGTTCCTCATTTATATCAATGACCTTCCTTACTTTGTTAAGGGTGATCATGAGATTGTTCTGTTTGCTGATGATACTTCGCTATTGTTTAAAGTTAATAGACGACAAACAAATTATGACGACGTAAACAGCTCTCTCAATAAAGTGGTACAATGGTTTGAAGCTAATAATTTATTGCTCAACGGAAAGAAAACAAAATGTGTAAAGTTTACTCTTCCTAATGTGAAACAAACGCAAACCATTGTTAAACTTAATAATGAGGAACTAGACCTTGTAGATAGTACCGCTTTCTTAGGTATAACATTAGATAATAAATTACAGTGGGGGCCCCATATAAGTGGTCTATCGAATAGGCTCAGCTCCGCGGCTTACGCTGTTAAAAAAATTCGTCGTCTGACAGATGTTGATACTGCCAGACTGGTATATTTCAGCTATTTTCACAGCATTATGTCATACGGTATTCTACTTTGGGGTAATGCTGCTGATATAGATGCAATATTTGTGCTGCAGAAAAGGGCCGTTCGTGCGATTTACAATATGGGTCCAAGAGAGTCGCTAAGAAACAAATTCAAGGCAGTTAACATAATGACAGTTCACTGCGTATATATATTAGAAAACTTGTTGTA
>JACTOM010000103.1:1306882-1325018 GCA_015832385.1 Elymnias hypermnestra
AACTGCCTCATTGGTCTAGTGGTTAGCATGTTCGACTACAGACATGAGGTCCTGGGTTCGAGTCCCGGGTCGGGCCAATTCAAAAATCAATATTGAGTTTTCTATTAAGATTTTCTCAATATTTGCCTGAAGTTGGGAAGTTGGCGGTGTAATCCACCCCCGTGCCTCAGAGAGCACGTTAAGCCGTCGGTTCTGCGCCCGATCTCTCTCCGGTTGTGTCGGATTACCGTCATATCGGACTATGAGAGTGAGGGAATACTATGCCTGCCAATCCGCAGTGGAGCAGCGTGGTGGGTCTATGCTCTAAAAAACCCTCTCTCTTTGGAGTGAGGAGGCCTGTGCCCAGCAGTAGGACGTTAATGGGCTGCTACTTAATTACTTTTTACTTTTTACTTCCTCGATAGCTAATTGACGATCTCTAATTATAATATAACCCTAACACAATGTACCACCGGTGTTGCGAGGGTTTTTTTTTCACTGGGAAATGCTTTATGCACGCCGGATGAAGTGTAAACTAACATCCGGGAGTGTGGGACTCGCTGGTCGTACCAGGATAAGCACTAAAACCCAACGGAACACTCTTCATCCAGGTGTTGGGGTCCAGATGTCCGCTGACGCATTCAGCTCTGACGCCCCGCATGAATCCGAATTAAGGGTTTAGTTTAGTTGAGGGAGAGCAGGCGAGCAAAATTGCGCCCTCTGGCGCTATCCCTCCTCCGGCGAGAGGAAGTAGCGTCTGTCATAACCTCCCTTTACCTGTTTAGGGACTCCTTCTGGAAGATAACAGCCTCGCAGAAGGACGTCACTGCTCTCCAACCTGACTCATCGCCCATCATATCGCCCACAATGCTGGGGAGTGACAGTTCACTCCCAATTTACTACTGTGTGGTGCGCAGTGTCGACGACCGCCCCACAAATACGGCAAGCAGGCGTCTCTTCGCAGCCTACAATCTGGTGCAGACACTTGCCGAAGCAACCATGTCCAGTTAACACCTGCACCTACCTGTAGGTTAGCGTACAGTGCACCCTGGCAAGCCAATGTTTTATGGAATGGACGCACCGCTGCAACCGTGGCCAAACCTGCAGATTGAGACCCGAGGCCCTTCTTCCACCTTTCAAGCAGTGCCCTGTCGGATAGGTTAATGATTCTCTGGATCTCTTCAGCATCAGGCCGTTCGCCTCTATTCCTTGCAGCTGCCCGATAATGATAGGTACCTGCCAGAACCTCCGCCCGGAGCTTCGGTGTTGCGAGGGTTCCTCCGTTTCAGAAGATCCACAAGAAACTCAGTATCCTTTTCTGTCATCATCATTACATCTTTTGTCGTCTCATGAAGCCTTCAATATATATATATAACATTAGTTCAACATTACAAATGATTGCAAAAGGATAACGTACGCAATACGCACTGCGAACAAAGTAGTAGGGCTCAAACACCGTTTACACGATGTCGCAACGATGTTTTTTCTTAATTATTACAGTATCTTTTCTTCCAATATCCCCCAGCACCTGAAGACCAAAGTCTTCGTGTCGTCAGTGATGACCTACGGATCGGAAACGTGGTCGCTGACTATGAACCCCATTCGAAATATCAGATGCACAGGGGTATGCTCGGTGTCACTCTACGCGATGAAATCAAGAAATTATGAGATCCGTAGCAGAACCAGAGTCACCAATATAGACCTAAGAATCGTGAAGTTGAAATGTGAATGTGCGGGGCACATTGTCCGGCATACCGATGGACTTGGCAAGCCCGAAAGTTCTGAAATGGCGACCACCTGATGGCGCAGTGTAGGCAGACGCCCTCCAAGGTGGGCCGAGGATATAAAGAGGGTCACCGGTACCCGTTGGAGCCAGAAGGCACCAAATCGGCCCTCCATCGAGTATCTCCATCAGCGACAAAGATGAAGAGCCTCAACATAACGAAGTTTTCAAAATCCTCCTGAGGGCATATAAACATAAATCTGGTTCCAAGAAACGGAAAAAGAAAAGGAAAATAGAATTACGTACAGCGGCTTCCAATCTAAATCAATCCAGGCTATCCTTCATGTCTACATCTGAAAAGCCTGAGGATCCTCAAAATCGGAGCGAAACACAACCAGGTTAATAGATTTAATTAAATACAGTTACTTTCTTTTCTAGTCTAAATCTTTGCATATTTGCAGTGATTTCAGTTTTTAATTCCTTTTCTGTATACTAAAATCTGTCAAACTTACGTCTTTTGATATATTTTTCAGTTCCATGAGTTTTACGCTACAGAAATTTTCTTGTGCCTGAAATAGATGAGCAAGGTATATGTGGTTTCAGTGGTTTCAGCAAGAAGGGGCCACACCACACGCAGCATCATTTCAATTATTGAATGAGGTTGTTCCACGAACACTAATTTCGCGAAATTGTGATTTAACATGGCCAGCCAAATTTTCGAATTTAAAAGCAACAGACTTTGTTTTATAGGTTTCTTTTAATACAAAAGTTTACGAGTATATGAATAAGCCCCAAACGATTGAACATCTTAAAGACAATATTCGTTACGAAAATGAAGTAATTCGGCCTGATGTTGCAGGATGTCATGAAAAATGACTTAAAAAGAGCTGAAAGTTGCAAAGCGGTCACCATTCAGTCGATATAATTTTCCAATCAGAACATAAAAATGTAAACTACACCAATCTTTTCTTTGAACAAATTTATAAGCAATCAAAATGGTAGTGGGACTTTTGCCCCACGTTGTAAAAAACCCAAAAATAGAACATCATTGCCGAAGTTTTTGTTTATCTCAATTTGTGTATATAGGGTTTTCCGATAATAGATGGGATACCATATATACCATATTTTTCATTGTTCTCTTAGTGATCTCGCAAAGGTAGCCTTAAATATTATATGATATAGGATACATTTTAAAATAATAATATAGAATAAGTTTTTCACTATTGTGTTAGTGATGATAGTGAATAAGTGATTAAATATATAAATAAAAAATAAATAACCATCTTCCATTCCTGATCTAGACCAGCCTTCTCGAAGAAACGACAGGTCATCATGTATGTCTTGGAGATGAGAAATAGCTAGTAAATAAATACCATTTCGTCACGGTATAATGTAAACGAGCTTTATTAGCAATTTAAAATGCATTTGCCATTTCAAACAAGCATAATTAAACCTTATTTATATAACAAAAGAACTTCAAATCTATTGTAGATAAAGAAATGGGCAACAAAGTATGGCAGTCGATTAGCTTTGACTTTAAAAAATATATGAATTATGGGAAATTGAAGTGTTTCTCTATGAAATAGAGTTTAAAATCTATTGTGTGTAACGAAATGGATAAGAACGCTGTGTAGTGGAAGCTAATTAGCTTAGAGTTGAAATCGTATGATATATGGAAATATAAACCTTAATGTATTAAAAATAGAGTTTAAAATCTCTTTTATTTATAAATAAATGACAACAGTTTATGCCATTCTGTTAGCTTTGAGTCAGTCGCTGTCCATCGCGCAATCGTTGCTCGTGTGTTTCGCGTGATTTTAAAAAAGTAAGTGTCAAACTAGATTTTTTTTTAATAATTGTTTATTTTTTTATGCCGTGGCTTATAGTTTTTTTTAAACTATATCAATTTGATCAAATCATTTATATTTTATAAAAGTTTAAACTTCGCTGTGGCTAAGCGTGATGTTAATTGAATAACTGAGCTATTTCTGGTTTATGTAGATTTGTCATAAATCTCGCATTAAAATTAATAAAATAAGTTAAAAGAAGTTTAACAGGAATAATTGAATTGCCTGATAACGTAGCTATGTCGGAATAAAGATATACCTAGGAGATTTTTTTTTATATTCTGTGTATATATTTAGATTTTTTTCCTAATTTTAAAGAGATAATGCAACAGTTTTAAACTGTTGTGAAGATTTGTTTACTTGATAATTTTAAATAAAATATGTTTGGCTGTGGCTAAGCGTGATGT
Source organism: Elymnias hypermnestra (assembly GCA_015832385.1). Lineage (NCBI taxonomy): Eukaryota > Metazoa > Arthropoda > Insecta > Lepidoptera > Nymphalidae > Elymnias > Elymnias hypermnestra. The sequence continues at coordinate 1,310,839 of JACTOM010000103.1, forward strand.
TAATTATATACCCATATAGCAAAATATGTCCAACAATTACACAGTATAGCGGAAAGAATTGAAATTTTTTTGATCACCAAACTACCATTTTATAATAAAAACTAGCAATTTTTTTTTCATTTATATAAAATATAATTACGTATTTATATTTGCGCCAAAAAAAATTAAATATAATGAATTATTTTTACGTTACCTTTAAACTGTATTGACAAGAACAACCAATTAAAAACACTAAAAAATTTTATGTGTATAAACAAAAATTCATTTTAAATTTAATTATCTTTATTTTATCTATAAAATATCAATGTTTTTTTATTCAACCCGGGTACATTTTTAGGAGAATCTGCTTCAACATACACTAGCAATTATTTTTGTCATAACACAATTTAAATATAACATTTGTTAAATAAATTCAATAAATATAGTAATTCGATGTAACTTTTAATGTTTAATCAAGTAGTTAATGTATATGAATATACGTTCTCTCAACTCTTTCTCAAGGCCGTCCATTGTTGAACTCTTGTAAGTACAAAATTAAGGTTTTTTTTTCACGTACGTGTTATGTTTGAAACGCTTTATGAACCGGTTTAATGTTGCGCTATGTTTGTTTCTTTTTTACTTGTACTTCGTATATCACATTAAATGTGTGTGTGCATAAGTTTTAACATTATTAAGGTTCTAGTAAAGGTTATACTTTGAGTATAACTATTTTTATAATTGAGTGAAAGTTGTTGCAATACTCTATTTATATAAAAATGAGTCCCTACGGCTGGACCGATTGTGATAATTCTTTCGTTGTTCTGTTCGTTATATTTAGGAGCAGGTTTGTATGAAAGAAAATATTAACAAATTTACGTAGAACATCATGAATTTTAAGTAAACTTAACTACCATAGTGACTTTTCTAATGTAACCTCTTTAGTGATTTTGACAATATAAACTTTTAATGTAACCTCATTACGTTTGACATAATTGTCAGCGATTGACAAATACACATATATACTCTGTTTGCGTGTGTGTTTAATGTTGTTTTTTTATTGATTTAATGTGTTTATGTGTAGTTTTAATAAAATATCATTGTCCAATCCCTCTTTATATAAATTATAAGTGTAGGTTAATTTCATACTCCTCCGTCCGTGCAATTTTCATAAAAAGATATACAAAGTTTTTGCTTCACACACTCAAGGCACACACACACACACACACACATTGCTGCACATTATTAATATATAGATATTTTTTATCTTCAATCCAAACGTGCAGATAACAAAATATTACAAAAACAAACTATTCAATTCACATTTTGCAAGTTACAAGTTATCTTAATTGTCACGATACATAGTTGTTCGTTTAGCGTTTGTTAAAGTACAGCGACGTCTATTCGATGCTTGTGTAACTTTGCCAGTCTCTAGCCCTCAGCTTATTAAATCACTCATATATCCTAAGATATCCATTTTAATGAAACGTTATTAAGGGCAGTTTTGATCTACATAAAATATACAACGTATATAGTACAATCAATTGGATGAGTAATAAAACTGTATTGTATAAAATCGCTTGGTAAATAACACGTCATTTTTTATAATATGTAAAAGATAAAAATGGGCACTGTATGTTATCCTTTAGGGATAAATATAGAACATTGTGGACTTTTTTTATAGATCTTTTTAAGGTATACAATTCCGTGGAACATTCATTTTATCTATCTTGTAAGGTTTGGCCAGCTTTTGCGAGTTATGCGGTACAATATATTTGTTACGACGTCGCATTAGAAATGTTTTAATTTCTAGTCTTTTCTGTACTGTAAAATGTATGTATTATACATATACACCTTCCTCTTGAATCGCTCTATCTATTTCTGAAAACAGTATTAAAATCCGTTGAACAGTTTCTGAGTTTATCGCGGTAAAACACCGTGATAGAGAATTTTAGTGTACATGTATATACATGTCGTGAGTTTATATATATATAGATTTAAGACTAACAGGAAAATGTTTTATACGTAATCGGGGATTTACTACAATTACGATAACATGTTTACAGATTGAATATAATTTAATGTTACAAAAGCGTGAATTTGTTATATTAGTGGACATTGCGTAAATAATAGATTATTTACTTTACTACCTAATCTGATATTACAGTGTTGAAGATTTTGTTTTAACGCGAAAATCTCTGGAACTACTGTTTCGAATTGATTTTTTTTTAGTTTTAGATAGCCTATTTATCGAGGAAGGCTATAGGCTATTTAACATTACGGCACAAGCAATAAAAGCGGAGTAACATTGATAAATGTTTCAAAAACGGGGGTATCCCTTTGGCCAACTTTCGTTGCGTGCGCTACGTAAACGGTTAAAGTTACGCAACTACCATGTATGAAAGAATTGTTCGTATTGAAAGGTTCTTAAAAAAGTTTTAGTACACTATATGTCTATCTTTTCAGGTTATAACGTTTTGTATAGGAAAATTGTCGGTATTGTATTGAATCAAAATAGATATCAATATTAGACCTTTAGTGGTCGAAAATCGATTATTTTATTTAAATTATATATTATTTAATTAATTTAAATTATAAGTTTCAACATTACTAAGGTTTTATTGTGAAATACTATACTCAAAAAGATTTGTTGCAATAATCTATATATATATATATATAAATGAGTCCCTATTCTCCTATTTCGCGTTGTCACACGTGCACGGCTGGACCGATTGTGATAATACTTTTTTGTTCTGTATGTTATAGTCAAGAAACCGTTATATGAATGAAAAAAATTAATAAAGTTACGTAGAACAAGAAATTTGAAGTGAACTTAAACTTCATAGTGCCTTTTCCAGTGTAACCTCTTTAATGCTTTTGACAGTACAAACTTTTTTAATGTAACCTAATGACGTTTGACATAAACACGTTATTGTCAGCGATTGACAGATACACATATATACGATACTCGTATATACACTGTATGCGTGTGTATAGTCTGTTTTTTATTGTATATTTTATGCATAAATTTAATAAAATATCTTCATTTTGCAACTGCTCCGTTTGTGTAATTTAATTATAATAACTTTAATTAGGGGTAGAAATTTTTTGCTTCACGTATTAATATATATCAATTCTAATACAGCGTCGCAGTATAATGTTTTACACATTAGACATGGCATGATTAAAAATTTGTTACAAATAATAACGTTAACTTTAAGTCTATTATAAAAATCAAAGCCTAACATATTAATATTAACTCCAAATTGCATTTAGATCGATAATAGTGACGTTTGAAACTGACCCGCGTAACTTCTGCTACCTTTAAGAATAACCTTGAAGGACAAATAATTGCTAGCATAAAAAAGATTATAATGAGTCAACCTTAAAAGATAGAAATATGCTCTCGTGGACTTTTTTCTAGATATTTTAAAGGGGAACAATTTTGTTATACATATTTTTTGCATAACTTTAACCGTTTACGTAGCCCACGCAGGGGAAGCTGTCAAAAGAGAAATAAATCCCCCGATTTTATAACATTTTTTATTGGTGCTCCACTCCTACTGACCTTAGCGTGATGATAATAGCTTTATAGTATTCCTCGATAAATGGGCAATATAACATTAAGAGAATTATTCAAATCCGACCAGTAGTTATAGATAAAAAAAAATGCAATTGATATTTTCGCGCGAGAAATGTCTTAAAAACGCAAAACAATCTCCATTTCCTGTCAAACTATCGCTTACGTAAAAAAATAACTAGTTTCATAAGAAATATCTACGAGTTCCACTAAAAACTCGATCATAATAGACTTTCTCTTTAACGTTTTTTTATATAAAACATTGAAATCTGTCCGTCCGTGAATGATTTTCACCGACGAATAGATAAAAACAATGTATTGTTATTCAAAAAAAACCACGCGACAATAGATACACTTTCCAATACTGTTTGCTCTCGGGAAAGTGTTGTTTTCGATACTTTTACCTCAAAAGCACGTTTTACATTAGATTTCTTTTTATTAAAAGAGTTTGTTATGTTAGTTTACTTAAAACTCGAGAGCGGTTGGATTGATTTGGCTGATTTTGGTTTTAAATTTTTCGTGGAAGTCCAGGCAAGGTTTAAAAGGTGAGTGAATATGAAAAAAATGTTTGCAATATAGTAAAAACAACAATTTCCTACCTATCAACCATTTGACGTTCGCCCAATCGTTCAGAAATTACTTCTTATAGTAAATGACTTTCAGGTGTCACAAGCAACATACAATTTCGCCAGTGTCACGTTAATTGGAGAAGGCACGTAGGAGATTGTACGGTTCTTGAGATGCCAAACCAAAATTTTGATAATCTACAAATATTTGACACCTTATAGTCATTTACCACCAGCACTGAAAAATTAAGGGTTAGGAAATTTAAAGGAATACTTTTGTTTTAATTTTCATTTGTTTTTGACATTTGACATTGACAACCAAGAATTGCTGAACGCAACTGTAATATTCGATGTAGTTTGAAGGGAATATGGGCGTAAAGGTCGCGTTCTGGTTAAATTTTTACCACATTTCTTACTAAAGTTAACATATTCTTCAATAATCTAGCAGCGTTTTTATTTATTGATTCTAAGGCGGTCAGAAGTGTGGCGGCTTTGTGTTATTTGAATATTGTTCTTCACTTAGTATACTATGAAAGTACAGTGTAATTTTAATGTAACGAGTCTTAATGTAACGTATTTTTCTAAATCACCTAGAAAAAAAAAACTGTTATAGCTTGTCGTGGCTCACATAGTGGCTTAACCAAAATATGGCGTATTGTAATAGTGATATATCATGGCTTCAAAAGTGCTTTATAAAACTGTTCCTTCGTACCTTAAATAGTGTCTTATTGTCAATCAAACTGTGATAAATTCTGGCTTAAAAAGTGCTTTATGAAACTTGTCTTTTTTTAATCAAACTGTGATATATTACGGTCCAAAAATGATTTATAAAACTGTTTCGTCGTACCTTAAATACGTTAGTAAAACGAATGTCTTATTGTCGCTTGAAAAGTGTGTTATTGACAATCAAATTGTGAAATATGATGGCTTAAAAAGTGTTTTATAAAAGTCTTTCATCGTACCTTTTAATACGTTATAAAAACAATGTCTTATCGTGGCTTGAATAGTGTTTTATTGTCTATCAAACTGGGATATATTATGGCTCAAAAATGCACCATTAAACTGTTTCTTCGTACCATACGTTATTAAAACAATGTATTATTGTGGCTTAAATATTAAAATTTAGTTATACTACCATGTACCGTGGCTTTAAAAAGTGCCTTATAAAACTATTTTATTGTAGCTAAAGTACCTTATTAAAAAAAGGGTTTATTGTTAATGCCCTATAGTTAAACAAAACATGGTATATCATAGATTAAAAATCGCCTTTTAGGGGTATTACATATAATATTGTGCTTTAAATTACCTGTCTTATTGTATTTTAAATAGTACCTTCTTAAAACAATGTCTTGTTATGGATTAGAGTGTCTTATTGATAATGAAAGTGTGATATATCATGGCTTAAACTGTCTCCTAAAACTATGTTATCCTAGCTTAAATAGTACCAAATGAAAACAAATGTTTATTGAGGGTTGAATAGTGTAATATAGTTAATCAATATTTGGTACATCATGGCTTAAAAAACGCCTTCTGAAGGCTATTACATATAACATTGTGGCTGTGTGTGTATGTTTAAATAGTGCCTTATAAAACGATCTCATCATATCTTAAATTGTACCTTATTAAAATAATAGCTTATTTTGGATTAAATAGTGTCTTATTGTTGGCTTAAAAATGCCCTATTAAGATATACCTAGGACATACTTATAAAATTGTTTTATCATGGCTTATTAAAACTATTATTAATCGAATCGTCTCCTGCCCGATTTTCGGTCACGGCAGTCAATCTCATGCAGAGATTAGCCATTTGCTATGGAGATATTTTAGTCCACAGTGTATGCAAATGGAAGTGCACTCTCTATTCCTTCTTCGACCGAAGAGAGATGAGATCACATACTGAGAATTTCTTTTACAGAAACCTCAATATATATAACCTTATATCTTTAGCCGAATAAGCTGACCACTGGACTAATGTGGCATATATAACATCGTGGCTTAAGTAGTGTCTTATAATAAATATGGCTTAAAAATAATTAGACTTTATGACAAAAGAAAATATATATCACTTAAGATTTGTAATAATATTGCAAGATAAGTAGCAGCCGCCTCACTCATAGGAGGAAGGGTTATTAGAGCATAGACCCACCACGCTGCTCCACTGCGGGTTGGCATGCAATAATATTGTACATGATTTATGATAGGTTAAATTATTATACGCCATTCTATAGCCGCTTGTTGTTGTAAGTTATTTTAACACCTTAATTACAAACAACATTGCAATAAATTATTGATAAATAGTGCCTATAAAAGCTATGGCTTAGACAGTGCTCTAAAAACACTTTGTAACTGTAATCATAGCAACAATATTTTATACTATATTTAGTTATCAGAACAGGTCAAGGGTTAGCTCTCTTAATGCATTCTTATCACATATGGCTTATCTAGGGTTGGGGGTTCGATGTCCTGTGAAATTAGGTGAAATATTGCAAGCGTTTCATAAAAATAATTCATGAATTATTTAATTATCTATTATTACAAAAGATCTGCAACCTTTTGTTATAGAAAGGCCACAAATGTTATGAGCATATTGTTCGCCACAAATATTATGAGCCCATTGTGTGGGCCACAAATGTTATAAGCATATTGTTCGCCACAAATATTATGAGCATATTGGTGTGGGCCACAAATGTTATGAGCATATTGGCGTGGGCCACAAATGTTATACGCATATTGTTCGCCACAAATGTTACGAGCATATTGTTAGCCACAAATATTATGAGCATATTGGTGTGGTCAACAAATGTTATAAGCATATTGTTCGCCACAAATGTTATGAGCATATTGTCGTGTGCCACAAATGTTATAAGCATATTGTTCGCCACAAATGTTATGAGCATATTGGCGTGGGCCACAAATGTTATGAGCATATTAGCGTGGGCCACAAATGTTATGGGCATATTGTTCGCCACAAATGTTATAAACATATTGTTCGCCACAAATGTTATGAGCATATTGATGTGGCCCACAAATGTTATGAGCATATTGGCGTGGGCCACAAATGTTATGAGCATATTGGCGTGGGCCGCAAATGTTATGGGTATTTTGGTGTGGGCCACAAATGTTGTGAGCATATTGGCGTGGGCCACAAATGTTATAAGCATATTGTTAGCCTCAAATGTTATGATAATATTAGTGTGGACCGCAAATGTTATGAGCATATTGTTCGCTACAAATGTTATGAGTATATATTATGTGGGCCACAAATGTTAATGAGCACTATGTTCGCTACAAATTTTATGAGCACATTATTCGCTATAAATTTTATGAGCATATTGGCGTGGGCCACAAATGTTATGAGCATATTAGCGTGGGCCACAAATGTTATGGGCATATTGTTCGCCACAAATGTTACAAACATATTGTTCGCCACAAATGTTATAAGCATATTTTTGCCACATGTTCGAGCATATAGGGTTGGGCCACAAACGTTATAAGCATATTGTTCGCCACAAATGCTAGGAGGATATTGGTGCAGGCCAGATTTCATATAATAAACAGTATTTTTCAGACGCAATTATTGTCAATTTTTATCGTTATTTAATAAGTCTGCAGGCTGCACTGCATTGGCTTACGAGCCGCATTCCACCCACGCGCTGATTGTCCACTTCTGCTTTAATCAATGATTATCTTTATAGTTCTATACAATTGGCTTGCTAACTGAAGACCCGGATTCGATTCCTAGCAAGACGAATTTAGGAATTTGCTTTTTGCTAATTCGTTTAAATCTGGACTGGTGGCTTCAGCGTCTAATATCCTTTTATTCGCGTATATAGTTGTCTGTCTTATCTGATCATAGACTAACTACAAACTTCACAGATACATAACACAGCCGTGGCTAATTACCACCCAGCCAAACTGCCTCATTGGTCTAGTGGTTAGCATGTTCGACTACAGACATGAGGTCCTGAGTTCCAGTCCCGGGTCGGGCCAATTCGAAAATGGATATTAAGTTTTCTATTAAGATTTTCTCAATATTAGCCCGAAGTTCGGAAGTTGGCAGTGTGATCCACCCCTGTGCCTCGGAGAGCACGTTAAGCCGTCTGTCCTGCGCCTGATCTCTCTCCGGTCGTGTCGGATTACCGTCACATCGAACTATGAGAGTGAAGGAAAAAATATGAGTGAGGAGGCCTGTGCCCAGCAGTGGGACGTTAATGGGCTGCTACTTACTTTACTTACAGCGTAATAAATATCCTTCAGCTATCCAATTGTGTAATTGAATTTTGGATGCAGATGTTATATATGTAGCTACAACACCAAATTGTATACCCCAATTTTTTTATCATTCGTTTTTTTTTCAATTCCTTCCCTATGGATGAGATTATAAAGTCGCGTTCACGTCAATAAAGCTTTAAGAACCTTATGTATGTAAATGTATGTGGAGATATTTTTAATTTAATCTGTCTTTAAATAAAAATAATAAAACAGCTTGTTGTTCCTTTGTTATCAGAGAAGAAAATGTTTAATGACAAGGAATTTATAAATAAAGTCTGATAAGTTGAAGACACGGGTCAATTTGAATCAGTTTACATTCAGTGCTGTACTCGGTTGACATTTTACTTACAACTTGGTGAAATTATAATTATATTTTTATTTATCTGTGGAAAGTTTGTACACTCGCACTAAGTTATAAATAAATTTATTTTTTTAGACATAAAACCGTTATTAATATTTTACTTACAATAACTGAAATATTAACTATATTTTTAATTATCTGTGGAAAATATTGTACATCTATACACGTAGTTTACTTAGTTCCCAATATAAAACCTATTTCCACCCATAATTGTGTCAATAAAATTAATATTTTAACATAAAATAAAAAAAATCCGTCAAATTATTCTGTAATTGTAAAAAGCGAAAGTGAAAGCCAAAATAAAAAATAATTGCAATAATTAATTTAGTTATCTGCGGAATGAAATTGTATATATGAAAGTATTTTTTTAATTTGATTGTCTGTGGCTAATAAAACCTTTTTTTCTTTGCGGGTTTTCAATCGCGCTAAATTATCAAATTTCGTCGTACGAATTTTACGAAAAAAATAAATCTACATAAGAAAATCAATATAAAAATTTGAAATTGTTTATGTCCTTTTAAATAAATAAAATTATATATCGATTTTAAATAAAACTAATGATTTAATTTTCATTTTTTTTTTTAATTCTCTTTAATGTTCTCGATGAAAAGGGCATTAGTTTCATTTATTGGATTTATTAAAAGGGTAAGTAATTATAACTAAACTTTCTTTTTTATTGTAATGTATTATTACACAGATAACAAATCTATACAAATAAATAAAAATGGTTTGTCTGTTTGTGATTTTTTAAATAAACAACTTATTAATAAATGCATGTTAAAGTAGGTACTTAATTTTTTTAAATGTATATTTTTTGTCTATTCGTTCAGACTAATCTTTGAAACAGCTAACATAAAGTATTTTTTAATACATGTAATTGTACACAGTTTAATATTTAAAATGGCACAAAACTGTCTAAATTTACAAAACAACATCTGTAAAGGCGGTCTTATAGCTTACAGCGCTCTCTTATAGAAATGAATAGAGTAAGCATTAAATAACATTATAATTGTACATTATTTAAATTTTATTTTTATTACACAATGAATTTATTGTAAGACATGATTTTAAATCAAAAAATAAAGTTTGTTAACCGTTTCATTCGACTATGTTATTAAGCATAGTATAAAACTAATCAATAATAATATTGCTATTAATATAAAGAATATGTAATATTTTGTTCTGAAATAAATTATTACTATTGTCCCGATTGCAACTAAGTACAAACACGTATTATTTCATATTCAAATTATCTATGTTCAAAAAGTTTATTAATCTGTAACGGAGGTTTTTTTTTTAACCTTTATAGTCACAAAAAACGCAATGTGCGCTAATACGCACACAGATAATATAATTGTCTGAAAGCGTGTCGGGTCATTGCCTCCACATTCGTATACTTAATAAATTCACGACCTGTTGCTATTGGAATAACTGTTTAAGCGACAAAAAGCGATAGTATTTCTACTTTCCAATATTAGAATAAACAGCGATGGACAAAAATAACTAATCCTACACCAGCTACTCACCCCGTCTTCGCATGGGTAGATATGCCTATGTTTTGCCTATAGTAAGACCACATGACCTTGACGAGTTAAATTTGATTTAAATGCCACGAGACGTTCAGTCGTCGAAATTCGATAACAATCAATTAATATTATAAATTTGAACATTAAGTTACAAAGACTACTCAAAAAGACTATATACAATAATCTATTTATATAAAAATGAGTCCTTATTTTCCTGTACACGGCTGGACCGATTTAGATAATTCTTTTGTTGTTCTGTTCATTATAGTCAGAAGGTTCGTTGTAAGAAAAAATTAACAAAGTTACGTAGAACATCAGAAATTCTAAATAAACTTTACCACCATAGTGACTTATCTGATGTAACCTCCTTAGTGCTTTTCCCAGTACAAACTTTTTAAATGTAACCTCATGGCGTTTGACATAACTGTCAGCTATTCACAAATACGCATATATATTCTGTATGCGTATTTGTTCTGCTTCACACATTCTAATAAACTCTCCCATCTGCTGTACGATTTCTTGCCGCTGCAAATCCTCCGACCTGTCAATATTAACTCTCTTCTAATGCTAGTATTTAGTAAATTTTATAATTTTCTCTGTAAATATATTAGAATAAATAAAATTAAACTGTAATGGTTCGTTTTGTGTGTGTTTCTTTGAGGTAGATTAAAAAAATATAGGAATAGTAGTTACGTTTACAAAAAAGTTCTTATAAGTGCGTCGTCTATATCAACGTGATACTGGCGAAGTAAATTGTGCCAGTCTGGCACAGGAAAAAGTCATAAGTCCAAACAATAATGATGGATTTAATGTATTTTTTATGCGTGATTTTAATAACATATCATCATTATGCAGTCCTTTACTATATAATCTATAAGTGTGGGTAAGTTCAAACTTCTCCATCAACGTAATATTATGATGTATCATATGATGTACATTAAAACAAACCCAAATATTTATTTATATATAACATTGATAACATCTTGCCTAGAAACTAGACTTCTTGCAATATCCCCTAAGATATTCATTTAAGTTGAAGAGTATTAATACTGTATCCTTTTGAATAACTTTACAATTACCGCATGGTACGTGGCTACTTCTGATCATAAAATGGATATAGTGAGTTATCCCTAAGATATACATATATATGTCTGAGAATAAGAGAGAACCGAGAAGCATAAAGCACAGAAGCGTAGGGTTCTCCGCCGGCATCGTTATTAATTGGATCCATTATTTAATTTCTTATTCAGTGGGCGTTCATGGGTATTGTTGGTGCAATCAAACACTTTGTTAATTAACTCGGTTTATAATGTTCAATCACTTAAGGTTCCCGATATCAATTTACACAAACTCATTAACACTAATAGCTAGGAACGCGACAGTTTCAACAGTTGACTGCTCCGGTCGAGCGCTACTCGACAACTGGCGAGTGACTCCCGCCGGACTGCCACCATTGACTCTGTCCACGCCGATAGATGGCGCCAGCGTTCCACAGACATCTGCCCTCCGACATATATTATTATAGACTTTATTATTGATCTATAACAGAGGAATAATCACACCATACATTGTTTTGTTATATCTCTAAGTGATTGGGCAGCGTTTTCCATGAAAGCTCCGAGACTTGATTTTTGCCGCCACTTGCAACAATTATCGTTATATTTCAACCAATGTTAACAAAACCTTGACTAATTATATACACAAACCTTCCTCGTTAATCACTTTATTAATTGGTAAAGATCCGGAACATACAGACAGACGCAGCTGATTTTATTTTATAATATGTACGCATGAGAGCCATTGACTTCAATACAATATGTATATATTATGCCATGGTCAATTGGATTAAATATAATGTCGAGGACAGAGGTTTTTTGAATCATAATCTCAGTATTACATAGTTTTATTCCCACGGTAATTTGAAATATTAATAAAAAATGGCGTCTTTATTTATATTCAAATAACAATGACCTCTGGAGCTCAAATCCACGGTCAATTAGCGTTTACGATTATATTTATGTGCAAATATAACGTGTTGGGAGACCGCTCCCAAAAACGAAGACAGGTGATAGTACTAATGACACCTTTGATGATGAGATGGAAAAAAACATATTTTTCATTAGTATTATTTACATTCCATCATGTAAAAAATACATTACTTTGCTAAAAATACCAGCAATGAAACGCAAAATTTAAAAAAGCTAACGGCTTGTCCGGGTTAACGACCTCTTGCAGTCCGCGCGCCCGCAACTTGATTTTTTTAAACGAGATCGATTTTTTTCCACCCCATCATCAAAGGTGTGTCCTAACACCTTGTATAAAATAAGTAACGGCTTTTTATAGTCCCAACGCTGGGCACTGGCCTCCTTTCAATAAAAATCCATTGCTGTTCATCAGTCTCAATAAAACTTGGGAACGGTTGGGCTGATTTGGCTAATTTTGGTTTTGAATTATTTATGGAAGTCCAGGGTAAGTTTAAAAGTTTAAATTGATTATATAAAATAATAATGATTGTAATATAGTAAAAAAAACAATTTCGCTTCCCTTTAGCAAATATTCCTACCTGTCAAAAGTTTGATGTTCGTCCCATCGTTTAGAAATCAATTATATTTTAAAAGTCGTTCAGAAATTGAAAAGTGAAGTTTTTTTGTATTTTTTTAATGTTTTCAATGTTATACGTTTAATGTTCCTCCCGTCGTTCGGAAATCAAATCTAATTTAAAAGAATATATGAAATTATATCTCCCACTGTTCCTTTTCATTTAAATGTTGTTGTATTTGTTAACCCTTATTGTAAATTAATTCAATGTAAAAAGTGTTTATCATGTGTTGTATTGTGTTGTCCATAATCCTTAAAAATTTAATTTTTTTTATGGTGGTGGTAAATGACTAAGGTGTCAACTATTTGTATTATCATAATTTTGGTTTACAATCACAGAAACCGTACAATCTCCTACGTGCCTTCTCCAATTGACGTGACGCTGGCGAAATTGTGTGTGCCTTGACACATCTGAAAGCCAATTATTACAAGAATACTTTTGTTTTTGACATTTGACATTGACAACTAAATATTTCTGAACGCAACTATAACATTTGACGTTTGGCGGGAACCTGGGCGTTAAGGTCGCGTTCATTTGATTATGAATTCTTTTCAAGTTTTTATCAGCTTTCGGGTCAACTAGCTGGTTTGATTATCTATGTATTACATATCAAAATCAAAATGTTATGTTCACTTATAATTGTAAATAAGTAAATGTGTCCTAGTTTATGTTATTTGTATTTTGAATGTTATGTATATTGTTATTGTCCTTAATAATAAATAAATATATCAAATCAAAATCTGATGTTGAGGTTATGATAATTTATCTCATACTAGCAGCCCGTCCCGGCTTCGCACAGATAGACAAAATAGTTACAAATAATTAAAACGACTATGAATTGACAACTATTATAAAAAGAGTGATTCTTAATACTAAAACTAAGTAGCTCTGAAAATAACTTTTTAAATGAAGTATAAAAATGTGTTAAAAAACTGTGCCCCTCTCTCGTCGAGTTAGTTACTCGATGCGCTGCATGGCGGCCGCCGCCGGCATGTATTTTTATTTCATGATATCTTTTGAATGGAATATCCGATTTCAATAATTCAAAAACTAATCATCAGGTATTGAGACAGTCTTCAATATTAAATTATTTATTTGGATAAAAATTTATAAATGGTATGGATAACACGGTCTGATTTTGATCGACATTTCTATCAATTTGTTAAATGTAAAAAAGTAGTTATAGTGATGTAACTACAATAGTTAGACATATGGTCTCGCGAAGTTTTTTGTAGATATTGATATATTCTATAATATTGTCGAACATTTTTTTGTCCTATCATTAATACTCTTCACAGCG
>JACTOM010000103.1:1325780-1368691 GCA_015832385.1 Elymnias hypermnestra
CTAATAACATCAGTTACATACAAGAATATAAAAAAATAACAAATAAAATGAATTAAATCAAATAATAAGCCGCATCCAAATTGCTGTCCATAGGGTGTGTTCCTAAAATACTGGCAACATTACCTCTTTGGATAGCTAAGCTGATCCTTTGCCCGAGGTAAGCGCCAGCTTTGAGGTCACTTGTGGAATCCAGTAACCGCTTAGAAAGATGTTTAAAAAATATTTTGGCTTCAGAGCCCCACGGTCCCATAGTTTCCACGCCAAATGGCAGAAATATGTGATCTTGTGTAATAGATCCATATTTCTGCAATTTTTTAATTTCGGCGTCAGTCGCCACAATACCAGGCAACGATGAAGATAATTTTAAATGTGAAGGCGCCATGGTATCAACACAAGTCGCATCCCATACCAGGCACCTTCCATTCTTCCATGGAATTAAAGTAATTCCGTCAGGTCTCTTGCCATCGCTACGTACAACACCGTTCGGCTCTAATTGAGCCGGTACGTTAGCAGTGGCAAGAGCTCTACGAATAATATCATTCAAAGCTGCATGTCTTGAAAGGCGACCGGCACTGCGCTGACAAGATAGACCGTGGTGTCCTAAGCGGTCGACTTGGACTCCGCAAGGACAGCAATGAGGATGAACTAATGGCAAACCTAAACGTAAACCTATACTAATACAAAAAGAATTGTTGTCTAATAACGTTCCTAAATTAGGCGATGGAAGAGCTTGCAACCAAAAACCTGATTCCCTAGTCGAAACAGCAAGAAGACGAGCACGCTCTGTAGGATTCTTAGACTCGTTTAGAAGTCGGTTATATTCAAGTTTACAGAGCGGCTCGTCCCACAGCCTTTGTGAAGCCAAAGAAACAGGAAGGGATTCACCTGGACATGCATCCACCCAAGCTGCTTTGGCTTCTGTACAATACGGAATTTCATTTTGTGATAAATCCAAAGAGTGTGTAATTTTTTCGAATAAAGATTTTGTGCTATGAACAGATGACAAAAAAGCCGGAAGTGCAACTGATGAAACTTTTCTTATGCCAATACCTCCAAACCGTATTGGCAAAGAAGCTTGGCGCCAAGACTGTTCAGTTAATGAACAATTTAGCGTTTTGATGAGTATGTCTTGAATGGACGAGTCTATTAAATTGAGGTGATTTAGAAATTTCCAGATAGGGCAGCATCTCAAAAAATAAGTAAATTTTGGAACAAATAAACAAAACCGAATAATGTGATATGCCATATGTACATTAATTTTGCTAAGGTTATCAAAAATGTTTATGAATTTTGAAATTTGATCTTCTAAAAAAGAAAGAATAGAGTCTTCTAAAACTGGTGCATCTAATAGGCGTAGCGATTCTATGTCTATAATTTTGATATTTGGAGCTAACTCATTAAATTTATCAACAACTTTTTTCTTTCTATGTATGGAAAGGTGTTTGGGACGTATAATTCACACTTGTTAAAATTTAATTCCAAACCTAAAGTTTTAAAGTTATCAATAATAATATTTAAGTCTTCAAGAACTGTTGTCGCTTCACCTCCAAAAGTTCCATCATCAAGATACCAAATGTTTAATTTTCAATTTAGTTTCGAAATAATTGGTTGAATTGCTAAGCCGAAAATTGCAGGATTGCTTCATTTTTATAGAGATATGTGTAATTTCATGTTAATATATAGTTTTAATTTTTTTTTAAATATGGAAAAATTACATCTCAAAGAATTATATTTGAATAATGACACATCGAGCCACAGCAAATAATGGTTTCACTAGATAATGTATATATAATTGATATGATTTATACACAAGGCATTCAATGATTGCATTCATCATACCATATACGGTTGTACCGACTTGATTTCACTCGGCATTGAAATTCATATTACTGAGATTGTACTTATTTACGTACTTTGCAAGTGATACTTCTTATAGGAGGGTACACCGCTTCGTTACGCAACGCGTTACGGCGCAGGGCTTCTCTTTCTCTCAAGCAGGCAGGCTCTTCTTCTCTCACTCTAACCCATCGCAAACAGCGCTAGCCGTATTTCGAACACATGCTTCACCCTGTCTTTAATCAGTGTTTAGAGTGCGATAGACATATTAATGGGAGGATAAACCGCGTCGTTACGTAACGCCTCTATTGTCCCTTTCACTCACACGATAGGTAGACTCTTCCTATCTCACTCTAAGTCAACACTAACAGCGCTACCCGTATTTCCGACAGACGCTTCACCCTCTCTTTACTCGGTGTTTAAAGTGCGATAGACCGTGTCGTTAGGTAAAGCCTCTGTTGTCCCTTTCAGTCACGCGATAGGTAGGCTCTTCCTCTCTCAATCTAACCCATCGCTAACAGCGCTAGCCGTATTTCGAACACACGCTTCACCTTCTCTTTACTAAGTGTTTAGAGTGCGATAAACATATTTATGGGACGATAGACCGTGTCGTTGGGTAAAGCCTCTGTTGTCCCCATTCACTCACACGATAGGTAGACTCTTCCTCGCTCACTCTAACTCAACACTAACAGCGCTAGCCGTATTTCCGACAGACGCTTCACCCTCTCTCTACTAAGTGCTTAGAGTACGATAGACATATGTATGGGAAGATAAACCGCGTCGTTACGTAACGCCTCCATTGTCCCCTTCACTCACACGATAGGTAGACTCTTCGTCTCTCACTCTAACTCAAAACTAACAGCGCTAGCCGTATTTCGGACAGCCGCTTCACCATCTCTTTACTCAGTGTTAAAGTGCGATAGACATATTTATGGGACGATAGACCGTGTCGTTAGGTAAAGCCTCTGTTGTCCCTTTCACTCACGTGATAGGTAGGTTCTTCCTCTCTCACTCTAACCCATCGCTAACAACGCTAGTCATATTTCGAATACACGACTCATCCTCTCTCTATTAAGTGCTTGAAGTACGATAGACATATGTATGGGAAGATAAACCGCGTCGTTACGTAACGCCTCCATTGTCCCCTTCACTCACACGATAGGTAGACTCTTCGTCTCACACTCTAACTCAACACTAACAGCGCTAGCCGTATTTCGAACACATGCTTCACCCTCTCTTTAATCAGTGTTTAGAGTGCGGCAGACATATTTATGGGAGGATAAACCGCATCGCTACGTAACGCCTCTGTTATCCCTTTCACTCACGCGACAGGCAGGCTCTTCCTCTCTCACTCTAACCCATCGCTAACAGCGCTAGCCATATTTCGAACACACGCTTCACCCTGTCTTTAATCAGTGTTTAGTGTGCGATAGACATATTTATGGGACGATAGACCGTGTCGTTAGGTAAAGCCTCTGTTGTCCCTTTCACTCACGTGATAGGTAGGCTCTTCGTCTCTCACTCTAACTCAACACTAACAGCGCTAGCCGTATTTCGGACAGACGCTTCACCCTCTCTTTACTAAGTGTTTAGAGTGCGACAGACACATTAATGGGAGGATAAACCGCGTCGCTACGTAACGCCTCTGTTATCCCTTTCACTCACGCGATAGGCAGGCTCTTCCTCTCTCACTCTAACTCAACACTAACAGCGCTAGCCGTATTTCGGACAGACGCTTCACCGTCTCTTCACTCAGTGTTTAAAGTGCGACAGACATATTTATGGAAGGATAAACCGCGTCGCTACGTAACGCCTCTGTTGTCCCTTTCACTCACGTGATAGGTAGGCTCTTCCTCTCTCACTCTAACCCCCCGCTTTGATAAGTGTTTAGTGTGCGATAGACATATACCATTGACAGTGAGCATGCACCATATAAATAATCAATAAAATTAATGAATAAATAACCTTTTCTTACATTATTATATTAATAAACATAAAATTTATGTAATAATCTAAGCTTTTCTCAAGTTAAACCATTTCAATATTAAATAGTACAATTAAGATATTATTTCAATTTACCACTTCTCTCTCACTCTTTTTGTTATGTCGCGCCATTGTCTTTATACAATTGAATTTTTCTTGAAATATGAAAGTATATATCTATCTATCTCTCTATATATCTCTCAATTTCTCGATCTTTAATAAAACATCAAATCTTATTTAATACTATTCATTTATAGCTATCAGCTTGTTAATACAAAGAACGGCTTAGATATTATAAAGACCGCGTCTGTTTGTTGGCGATACAAAAAAACTACTAAACGGATTTTCATGCGGTTGTCACCAATAGATAGACTGATTCTTAAGGAAGGTTTATGTATATAATTTGTGTAGATTTTGTTTAAACTGGTTCAAATATGACGATAAATGTTGCAAGTTGCTTTTTAGACGGTTGGAAACTTTCATAGCAAAAGCTGTCTAATCCATTAGAGATATAACAAAACAATGTATGGTGGGATAATACCTCTTTTGTAGATCTACAAAAAAGTCTAAGATGACATATATCTATCTTTTAAAGATAGCTCACTATACGCATTTAAATTTCTAAGAAAATGGTCGCCTATAACTGATCGTAATCAGGTAGAAGTTGTCAATGTTGTATATAAAGAAATATTCTATTTCGTGTACATGTTTACGTAATAACCAGTGTAAAACCCAAGCGGATCGTTAGTATCCCGACTGGGTTTGAAAATAGTCGGGCTGGATCCAGTATTTCCCAATATAGATATGTTTTTATAGATTAAACCGCTCCTATTTTCTGTTCCTCTCACCAAAGGTGGTATGACCTGATAAGAGTCGCTCGCTCTGATATGACCTGATAAGACCGCCTTTTTGCATAACATTGCCAATGTGTATTTTCTTGTAATTGTTATGTTATAAAGTCTTAAAAAAATGTCTGCCAAAAGTCTAGTAATAAGACGTGTGGATCTCAGGAGTAATTCTGGGGTATTTGTAGCCCGCCAACCTGCAGTGGAGCAGCGTGGTGGGTCTATATACCCCAACAATGGGATGTTAATAGGCTGTTACTTTACCTTTTTAAATACTCGTCTCTTTCCAGCACGATAAAGCCAATGGTAAATGGCAGTTCACGTGTCACCACGGACCAGATGAATGCTACGGTAACAAGGTAACTACTCTATGGATTCAATCATTTGGATGCATGATTAGAAGCGATTCGATGCATCAATCACGTCACGGTTATCAGTCGAATCATTTTGATATATTACTTTGTATTATTTTGAAATTTGTTATTAATATTTAGTGTTTCCCCTTTGACTTATATTTAACCTCCTTGTCGCTACTTTCTCTATACTCTATAGCGTTTTATTAATCTGTGCAATTGATTTTTTAACTGTCACAGCCAGTATATATAATTATTAACGTATTTTTTATATACTCTATTGATATTAATCTGTGTTGTATATTTTTAATCTGTTGCAATTTTCATTCTTATTTAAAAATAATATCTACACGTTTAGTAGAAATTGAGTATTTTTTTTCTATACTCTATGGCTTTTATTAACCTGTGCAATATTTTTTTAAATCTATCGGTGTCATTCTTAATTTAAAAAATTCTTATATATGTAATAGAAACTATTTCTGAAATTTAAATTGAAAAATTAACTATTTCAAAATAAATTTAATTATTCTTGTTCTTTAGGAAGTAAATAAGTGCCATTCTAGTAGTTTTATTATTTAATTTTAACTTTATTGGTCTATGTTTTTTCTATATTGTTTATATTTAAAATATAACTTATTATTTCCCAAATAATATAAAATTAAGATATTATTGACAAATATCCTTTAAAAATATAAATCCCTTAAAACCTTGTTTATTATCTATGGTCTTTATTCGTAATAATAACTACCGTCCATAGATACGTTATGTTTTTAAGCTGTACATTTAAAAAGGCCAGAATCTAGGGCTATCTAATAATTTAATTTAAAAAAACATTTAACCGTAAAATCGTAACAATAGGGCTAAAAGAATATTGTATTGACCTTAGATGAATTAAAACATAATCAAAAATAAAATATGTTTAATATAGAGGGTAGTATGAAAAACAGTATTGCGATTAGTTCATTACTATTTACAGATTCAGTCGTGCATCCTGAAGGACCGCAGCCTCCAGGACACTGAGAAGATGGAGATGGTGATCTGCCTGATGAGCCAGTCGCAGCCTGACAAGTCCCTCGACATGGTAATTATCTTTTTTTACCAACAAATTCTATCTTTTATTCCTTATCTTTTGTTTATGGTAACATTTATAGCAAGAAGTTCTTTAGGACCACTTTTTAGCTATACATTGGTGTCAGTCCTGATAACTATAATTCACTTAGATACTAATCTTTTGTCGCTTTCCAAAGATCTGGAATTCCTCTACAATGTTTTAACTGTATAAGTTTTTTCTATTATATCTTAACTGTGTAAGTTCCTCTATCATGTGTCTCGACTGTGTAAGTTTCTCTATAGCGTCTCGACTGAGCAAGTCTCTCCAAATTACCTTGATTGTGTAAATATCTCTATCGTGTCTTAACTGTGCAAGTTTTTCTATCGTACCTTGACTGTTTAAGTTTATCTATGGTACTTTGACTGTGTAAGTTTCTCTATGGTACTTGGACTGTGTAAGTTTCCCTACGGTATTTTGACTGTAAGTTTCTCTATCGTGTCTTGACTGTGTAAGTCTCTCTATGGTGTTTCGACTGTGTAAGTTTTTCTATCGTACCTTGACTGTGTAAGTCTCTCTATCGTTTCTTAACTGTGTAAGTTTCACTATCGTATCTTGACTGTGTAAGTTTCTGTATCGTGTCTTAACTGTGTAAGTTTCACTGTCGTGTTTCGACTGTGTAACTCTTTCTATCGTATCTTAACTATGCAAGTTTCACTATCGTGTCTTGACTGTGTAAGTCTCTCTATCGTTTCTTGACTGTGTAAGTCTCTCTATCGTTTCTTGACTGTGTAAGTTTCTCTATCGTGTTTTGACTGTGTAAGTTTCTCTATCGTGTTTTGACTATGTAAGTTTCTCTATCGTGTTTTGACTGTGTAAGTTTCTATACCGTGGTTCGACTGTGTAAATCTCTCTATAGTGTTACAACAGTGTAAGTTTCTCTATCGTGTGTCTCGACTGTGTAAGTTTCTCCATCATATGTTCACTGTCCACGTTTCTGTCATGTCTTCATTGGTTAATATATTATTTTGGTTTGTTTAGCAGGTTTTTCATGTGAGACCTTGCAAAAATTTCGAACCCAATTATACAATGTTACATTTCGTTTCTACCCTCCTCCTGTCTTACTTTGCGGGATCATTTATACTTAGCTCCTAATAGATAGTTAACGTGGCAGTGTGTCATCCGCAGTGTCTTGAGCGAGTAAAGAGGAGCAACGAGGCGGAGAAGCTTCGTCGCTGTGCTGATGGAACTCAGGGTGATGAGCTGCTGGCCGCTTACGGTGACAAAACCGACGCAGTCCAACGCCCACTGTCCTTCGTACCAACAGTCGTTATTAACGAGGTATGTATATTACCTAGTGTACACATGGCCTTAAACTGACGTCATAGTTTTACGTAGACATGACGTAATTATGATTGTCTATGACTGAAATATATCGACACTTAATTAAAACACTTCAAAATAACGTTATTTTCATGACTCCAATTATACATGATATATAATACTCCGTCATCAATACCTTTAATTGGCCAATGTTCAATATCATTATTTAACCAATTTTTAATATCACTAAGTCACCAATGTGCAACATCATTATTTAAAAGCATTGTTCGATATCCATAAATTACCAATGATTAATATCATTGATTGACTAATGTTCAATATATTTATTGACTAATATACATAATTGTACCACCCATCTACTTTTGCACGACGTCCTTATTAAGGTTGTCTGGAAGAAATCGGTGATTGACGATAAGACCGCCTTTTTGTACATTTACTTGTGTAAACCTTGATCATAATTTTTAGTTCTGTTTAAGATGTATTATATATTTACTTAATTGACCAATGTTCAATATACTAATTGACCAATATGCGATATACTAATTGACTAATATGCAATATGCTTAATTGACCAATGTTCGATATCTTCAGCCAACCAATGTCAAATATACATTAATTACCGATGATTAATATACTTAATTGACCAATGTTCAATATACTAATTGACCAGTATGCAATATACTTAATTGACCAATGTCCGACATCTTCAGTCATCCAATGTCAAATATACATTAATTACCGATGATTCATATACTTAATTGACCAATGTTCAATATACTAATTGACCAATATGCGATATACTTAATTGACCAATATGCAATTTACTTAATTGACCAAAGTTCAATATACTAATTGACCAATATGCGATATACTTAATTGACCAATATGCACTTTACTTAATTGACCAAAGTTCAATATACTAATTGACCAATATGCGATATACTTAATTGACCAATGTTCAATATACTAATTGACTAATATGCGATATACTTAATTGACCAATGTTCAATATACTAATTGACTAATATGCAATATACTTAATTGACCAATGTTCGATATCTTTATTCAACCACTAACGATGCAATTTTTTTATTCTTATCCCGCAGAAAATGGACCAGGCCGTCCAAGACGAGGCCTTTACAGACCTGAAAGCGGTGATATGCCGCGTGTCGACAACGAAGCCTGCCGGGTGTTAATTGAGGCTATGAGTGCAACAATGGCTTATTTACACAAATAATAACGGAAAAGTGGCATAAAACTCATTGACCTAACCAATAGAAATTAAATGCTACTGTTCAGGCCGTTCTTGCGCTCGTGCAATTGTAATTGTAATATTTAACTTAAAAAGTACACTTTATAATAAATAAACTTTTATTACTTTCCTGGTGTTCTATTAAGCCCCGCGTAATTCCCGATCCCGAGGGAATATGAAGAATTCCGTTGTCAATGACCGTTTACATTGCGATAGGTGAGTATGTAGTATATAGAAAAAGGAAAGGCGATTAAAAGACAATTTTGTAAGTAATTTGCCATAATATTTACAATAATCACAAAGTAAAGCGTCCTGCGCTTGATTATATTAATCACAATCATCATACAAACGCTTGACTGTAGTTATCACCTGATTTTAAATCATGATACAGTCTAACATGGTATCGCTAACCTGGTAAGAGGTAATTTACTTCTAGTGAATTTTAAATAGTAAAGAATCATCTAAATTTGATGATAATTTTTCATCAGCGTTGTGTCTCCTAGATTTGTGCATTCATATGTTTCGCACAAACATGTTATTGTTCCATACACAATCAATTTATACACAAACAAAAGAGGTTAATTCCTATTCCATAAAATTTTCCATTCCATTCCAATTTGCACACAAATCTTTTATATTTAATCTTTATTTACACACACAAATTTAATTCCAATTAAATGTAACACATTCATCTAAAGTTGGTGAAAAGTTTTCAACGTTATGTCCATTAGATTTGTGCATTCTTGTATAACACAATCATACACAATCCAATTTATACACAAACAAAAAACGTTAATTCCTGAAAGTTGAATCTAATATCATCTTGGGAATTATATTGTCTCGCATAAACATTTTATGAACAAATTTAATTCCAATTAAGTTGAACATGTTCGTAATCATCATCTATGTTGTGCCTTTTAGATTTATTCCTTTATATTTATAATTCTCTCGGCACAACCAATTTATATACACAAACAAAATATTCAATTGTAATTGAGTGCAAAAATTCAATGGCTTTTGTGTTTTCTAGATTTGTGTCTTCTCACTTTACAGTTCTTACACAACAGTGTAGTATCATTTTATTCATGTCAATTGATAAGTTAGACAAATCTATTATACACAAATCTAATTACAACTCGGTGGGACATATTCATCACCATCATCAGTATTCATTATCATTATCTATGTTGTATTTTTTACATTTCTCCTGATATCCCACTATCTAAGCACACAAACACTTGATACTTATTTTTATAAAAACCTTTTATACACAAATCTAATTCCAACATTCTGGAACATATCCATACACAACATCATCTATATTGTATTCAGCGACATTTATGTTGTGTTTTTTAGGTTTGTGCCGATTGACGACTTGACAGTTACACAAACGATATATACACAAATTTAATTACTCATACACACAAGTTTAATTCCAACTCGGTGGAACGTATTCGTCATCATCATCATCATCTATATTGTGTTTTCTGGATCTGTGCCTCCTCATATCAGACTCTCTGTTGGTCTTATAATTGCACTTATCGCAGGAAAACTTTTTCGCGTTAACCGTACACTTCTGAATATGTTTCAACAGATTTATCTTTAAATCAGTCTGATAATTACACTTGGTACACTTTAGCACTCCGTTATCACTCACTGACTCAACACTGACTGACTGCAGATGCTCGTGTGCATTCAAATGGAAGATCAGACTCATTTTGTGCTTCGCCTTGTACTTGCATATGTGACATTTGAATTTCTTCTCGTCTTTGTGCTTCCTCTTGTGCCTTGTGTATTGCATTTTGCTCGAGGTTGTGTAGCTGCACAACTCGCATATCTGTATCACTGTGGAGTGATCGGTCATGTGGTGCCTGTATTCGGTCCTATTAGTGGTCCTAAAATTGCATTCAACACAGTAGTACTCGTACAACTGTCCCCAGAGTATCTTCGTGAATGTGTCTGTTGTGCTTTGTTCGTCCTTTTTGACTTTCTTGTGTCTTTTCGGTGCAGGTTTATCCATTAGCTTCACTAGTGGTACATCGTCTTCGTCGGTTTCGTCGGAGACTTCCACGAGGTCGTATTTCGGTTCCTGGATTATCACTTCGTCCTCGTCGCTGGATGTTAGTAGACTTATTGGGTCTTCTTTTCTGCGAATACAATACATTAAAATGGTGTCTGTAAATTGTTGCCGAAGACATGGGTAAATAGGAATTTAGGGGTGATACGAAAGGGTGTGCGGTTATCTGATGTTAAAGACCAGCAAAACGCAATTCATCATGGATATACATTTAAGCAAGTTTGAAATGGATATGGTTTAGAAGAATTAATGTGGGATACAAGCGTAGATCTAAAATGGATGGGATTTATGAAAAATAGAAGCGTAGATCTACAGTGTTAAGGGAATTGGGGAAATTTAACAGGAAATTAATAAATAAAAATTCTTACAACGAAGTCGGCGTCAACCTAGGCAGGTGTGTCCCGCGCCGCTCATAGCTATAGCTGTATATGTAGGTACCTTGGCTGACGCCGACTCCAAATATAAGAATACGAAGAACTCTAAAAAAGAGTACGCTTTTAGAGCATATTAATGATTTCCTTCTTCCATTCTTTTTTTTATTTTTCGATTTTTAGTAAATCTGAAGTAAACTAACAAATTTGTCTGAATATGTGTACATCTAAAAAACGTTTTGCCTAATTAGCAATTCACGCCCCCCCCCCCCTCCCAGATTCTGCTACCACCGCTTCACACGTAATACACCTTATAATATTACAATGCAGCAACAAACGTAAGCTCATTGCGATTTGATTACAGACAGTTATATATTCTGCATAAAATCGCACCCTGGCTATAAACCTTTGAGGAGTTCCATTGATCATCATACTACTACTGCTACAATCACTTGACCATATCGACGTTGTGGTAGGTGACTCAAATATCCGGATAGCCTATAAAATACTGCTGAGTATTGTTTATTTGCTCCTAAGACTTGAAGAGTTCCATTACTTTGTCAGGGATCCCATAATCAGAACCTAACCAAACTAACATCCTTTCCTATAAAAGAATCATCGAAATCGGTTGGCGTGATCTTGAGTTATTCGTCAATTTGTCGCGCACATGCTTAATGCAAATTTAACACTTATCCGGTTTTCTCATGAATGCCATCATCAGAACTGGATTTTAAAAAATAGGACTCTATGACAACCACCTTTCATATAAAAAAATCATCAAGATCGGCAAATTTAGAACAAAAAAATGCAACTGGGACATGTGTAAAAATACCCACTTCTCTCCCAAATCCACTACATCTGAATCTTCTCCGGGGTCAGGTTCAGGGTCCGGGTCAGGGAACATGAGGCTAGCAGGATCTACATCGCACTGAACACTCTCCAGCAGCATTAGACAGTCTTGATTCCCAGATTCTTGAACCTCACCACCTAGAAGAATGTTTCAGACTAGGTAGACATGATACTGATATTTGAAGGGTAGTTAACAAACTATTAGCACCATTGGATATTGAATTAAAAGTTGAAAAAACGTGGGTAGTTTTACAATTTCAATATGACATTAAGTATACAATATATCAAAACTTATATTGTGGGTAGTATTAAAAAATGAAAACGAAGTTAAATGTTATGAATCAATATATTAAATGCGGGTAGTATTAAAAGTAAAATACGAAGTTATCAAGTTTTATATTTGGGGTAGTAGTCAAAAAAATTAATAAGAAGTTACACAATACATGCTAATATATGAAAAATTGTGGGTAGTGTTAAATTAACTTATTATGAAGTTAATCACTACATTCAAAACATGAAACATTGTGGGTCGTGTTAAAATAGATTCTCATGAAGTTAATCATTACATACAAAATATGAAAAATTGTGGGTAGTGTTAAATTAACTTATTATGAAGTTTATNATTAAAAAATGAAAACGAAGTTAAATGTTATGAATCAATATATTAAATGCGGGTAGTATTAAAAGTAAAATATGAAGTTATCAAGTTTTATATTTGGGGTAGTAGTCAAAAAAATTAATAAGAAGTTACACAATACATGCTTATTATGAAGTTAATCACTACATTCAAAACATGAAACATTGTGGGTCGTGTTAAAATAGATTTCATGAAGTTAATCATTACATACAAAATATGAAAAATTGTGGGTAGTGTTAAATTAACTTTTTATGAAGTTTGTCACTACATTCAAAACATGAAACATTGTGGGTAGTGTTAAAATAGATTTCATGAAGTTAATCATTACATACAAAATATCAAAAATTGTTGGTAGTGTTAAATTAACTTATTAAATAGATAATCATTGCAAACAAAAAATGAAAAACTGTGGGTAGTTATAACACAAACATAAAATTTGCTTTATATACTGTATATCAAAATATAAATTGAGGGTAGTTTGAAAACTGCATACAAAAGACTTCTCACCTTTACTAACAGACACTTCAATGAACACTGGTTCTGCTTCTTTATCGACATCTATAACAACTTCTCCAGTTTCCCCGCTGTCCCTCTTCTCAACTTCTCTATTAAACCCCGGGAGTGCGGGTACTTCTATTTCTACCGTCTGTTTGTCCATTTTTGTATCTCTATTTAAAGGGCGGACCTGTTTTATTTGATAGTTAGTTATTATGTCTTCTATATCTTTGTTACTTTCCGAGTCCAGTGTTGGGTCTGGCTGTGTTCTAGAAGGAAAAACCCCAGGTTTATCATTGGCGCTCTTTTTATGTGTATGGAATGGGAGTAAGCCATCACGTTTTTCTATGTAACGCGTGAAGTCCCATATTCTAATTATTGAGACGGTCAATGCAAGTGTATTCAGTGGGCAATGAAACTGAACCGTCACGCTGAGTTCTGTGTACGCGAATTGAGAGGGTATTGAATGAAACTAAGCCGTCACATTCTGCTACGTAACGCATAAAGCCCCAGATTTGTTAAATAGAACTAAAAGTGAGCAGTCACGCTCTACTATGCAAAGCGTGGTTATAAAAATAAATCGCGGCGTTTTGTTTTTCTTTTTTGCTAAATATTATAACAGCTTTGGGTTCGAATTCTTTAGGCTAGTTTATGTCAACTAACAACCTATAAAAAAAACTATATTCACATATTGTAACGGCTCTGAATTCTGGAGCCTAATTTTTTTCACAAAAATATATATATAAATGTTGTTTTATATGCTATAATACCTTTTTACCATATCTGTGTCTGTGTGTGTGTCCTCGTTTACCGTTTGTGTACCATTTTGTTGTCTATGCTCTCGGGGTTCCCCTGCTTGTTCCATATCGACATCTTTGTCTGTGGTATCTATTCTGTCTGTTTCTATGACATTTGAAGCTTTATCATTGGCATCACTTTTTGGTGATTTTGAAATAACCTGAAAATTGTAAATTATACTAGCTTTTTTTTACACAGACAGATCAACGCATTACTGTAATCTGACCTGATGGTAAGTTATGACGCAATCTACTAAGTGTGACCTGATAAAAAGTTATGATACAGTCTACGATAGTTAGGCTACCTGATAAGACCTGATGGTAAGATATGGTACAATCTAAGACGTCAACGCTAACCTGATAAGACCTGACGGTAAGTTATGATGCAGTCTACTAAATGTGACTGTGTCTAAGATAGGCTGTATCATAAGACCTGATGGTAAGATATAGGTTAGCGGTACCAGGTTAGCGGTATCACATTAGATACAATCTAATGTGATACCGCTAACCTGGCAAGACCTGACGGTAACTTATGATGCAGTCCAAGATGGTAGCGCACTATACCTGGAAATGGTGCTGCCACACTGATGTTTCAATTAATTTGTCACATTATGTTAGAAATTGTTAGATGTTTTGAGTGCCCCTACACTTCAAAACATTTCATCGGCTCGCAGTTTAATAACAATTTTGTTTAGAAATGTTTACTAACATTACCTGACATGAAAACCTTTTTTAACACTGTTTATTAGAAAATGTTGACTAATGTTTGTAAACATTTTTAAACAGCAGTGTAGCAGCACCATTGAAGATAACTTACCTCTTGTGGTTTCTAAACAACGTAATTTTTTGCTTGGCGCGTGTTTGCTGATAAAGTGGAAACTTAGAGGAACCCGTTTACAGTGATCGTTTACGTTGCAACAGGAGTAACTATGTTAAACTTCAAGTCAATGAGACCTATACTTTCGGAGTTTATCTGTTGAATGGTACTTCGCACAAATATTTAATAAAGAAATTATAATCTTAGTAAACAATTAACACTTTAAGTGAATCGGGAATCGAACCGACTTACTTTATCAAAAATGCTGGGCACTACTTTAGCTTTGAGCCGTTTCTTTCCCCGGATGGTCTCATACTGCTCTTCTAGAAAGTGCTCGCTGCATACAACCGTATCCAGGGTGACCTTCGTGGAGGTGGAAATGGCGTCCAACCATTTCCGGCGAAGAGTTTTGCTGTTGGGAAACCTATTACAGGAAAAAGGGCATCAAAAGGTTTTCAAAAACCATGTTGAAGTTTATGTAAGCCCATTTTTGCAAAGTATGTAATCTTACCACAAAATTTGAGAAGCAGCGATTATTAAAAAGCAAAGACAAATTGAGTACATACAAAAGACGATTTAAAACATTGTGATAAACTTTGAAATTCCATGGCTCAATAATAAATAAAATATAAACAATTAAATATAAATCGAGTGAGTTATAGACCAAAGGGTTTAAGGATTCCAAGAAGTCATTCTCCTGAAACTCCCTTTCTATAACGAGGGTAATGTCGTGACAATGTTTGAGAAGCAATGACCCAATAATTAATTAATTAAAATGCATAAATTTGACAGCTTTATAAAACAAATAATTCATTGTTTCCAAGAAGCTTGTTTCCTCAAACACCTTTTTTGCAAAGTGGGTTAATGATGCGACAAAGTTTGAGAACATATAATCCAACAGTAAATTAATTAAAATGCAGGCATTTGAAACCATTATAAACCAAATGGTTTAATGTTTCCAAGAAGCTTGTCTCCTTAAACACCTTTTTTGCAAAGTGGATAATGTCATGACAAAGGTTGATAATCAATGACCCATTAGTAAATTATTTATAATGCATTAATTAGAAACAATTATTAACCAAATGGTGTATTGTTTCTCACATAATTCAAGCTTGTCTCCGTAAACACCTTATTTGCAAAGTGAGTTAACATTGTGACAAAGAGTGACCAAACAGTAAATTAATTGAAATGCATTAATTAGACACAATTAAAAATGAAACGGTTTTGTATTTCCAAAAAACTAGTTTCTTAATGTAACCAGTATTTGCAAAGTGTGTTAACGTTGTGACAAAGTCTGAAATAATATGATCCAATAGCAAATTAATTAAAACACATTAACCATAATCAATTATAAAAGAAATAATTTAATGTTTTCAAGTAACTTGTCTCCTTAACCACCTTTTTTGCAAAGTGGGTTAACATTGTAACAAAGTCCAAGATAAAATGACCCAATAGCAAATTTATTAAAATGCCCTAATTAGAATCAATTATAAAAGAAATGATTTAATATTTCCAAGTAGGTTGTTTCTTTAAACACCTTTTTTGCAAAGTGGGTTAACATTGTGACAAAGTTTGATAAAATATTAACTAATAGTAAATTAATTACAAAACAATGATAAATGAAATAGTTATTTAATTGAAAATATCAAAAAGAATTTTGTTTTATTTCTGGCACATTGTATCGGCTGACACATCAACACAGAATCATACTGGAACATAAATCCCTTGCTTGACAGTACACCTTTGCTGGTAGAGTAGTAAAAAGCAACGACCAATGCCTTCCAGTCCAGAGTCTTTTAACATCCCATTTGTAGGTACAAACAGAATCGCTCTTATGATAGAAGATTTGAAGCGTAAACCCATCAAACTTCTCAATTAATTTCCACACAAAAATAGAGAAATGAATCTACAAATATTTGAAAACATATGTAAACTTACTTAAAGAAAAAAACATCATCCTTCGTTCTAACGCAGCCGTCTACACAGCAGCTTTCCGCCATCTTGAGATTTATTCAACTAGAAACAATATCTTTTTATATATAATTCTGTATGTGTGTTTGTGACTGGACTTCCTAAATGAACTAATTTTGAAGATGATTTCTTTCAAACAATATTTGGCTTTGCCAGCTGTCTCCAATTTTATTATGTTCACCTTTGCTGGTACCGTCAATGAAGACATCACAATGCAACTAAATTTCCTGAATGATTGAACTGATTTTGATAATTTTATCAGTATTAGAAAATATAACAGAGGCTTATTTCAATAAGATCATTGTTTGGTTGGGTACACCTTGTTTATTAATTGCTGACAGGACAGCGCTTGACTGTGGTCTCACCCGATGGTAAGTGATGATACAATATAAGATGAAAGTGTGTTGAAAAATCTATTAAAAGGCAATTTACCTCTCATGAGAGGTGCGGAACACAAATCTCTGTAATTGGTGGTATATCTTTGCTGGTAGGGTGGTAAATAGCCACAGCTGAAGTCTTCCACTACAAGACTAAGACAAATTAAAAATCTGTGCTAACAAAGCGAGCAAGGCTGTCAAAATTAACATTGCCAGTGATCAGTCAAAATAGCTAAATAATTATTGAAATACAATGAAAATATTTCGATATGTAAGTACATAAAATATACTGACATCTCCAAAACCATTGACATAAAATTCAGCATTCCCTTTCCTTTCCCCCATTTCAAAGTTCTGTAAGTACTAGTTTTCCCATATTCCACTGGGATTGTGGTTTATAAACAAAAAAAATATTGATTGACTTGCAATTCTGCATACAATTTAGCAATGTAGACTCTCATTGAGTAAGCGTTTCCATATTCCCGGGAACTACGCGAGCAATACCGCAGCGTACATCTAATAATTACATATTAATTAGGCTTAATATAAAAACCTCCGTAATAACTTGTTCCGCATCCTTATTCTGATGCACCCTAAGCAATGTAACACCGATTTAATTAATCGACTTTATTACATATACAATAAGGTATACAATGCAATATCACGATGCGATACAATATCGCCAGTTTACGAAGCGATTTCCAGAATAAGATTCGCCAATAATCCTTAACAAAGGCTTCTGATTAATAGAAAAAAACACGTATTTATTAATTTCTAATGAAAGTACTGCTTTAATTATGCAAATATGTCGTGAATTCGCGCGCAAACAGTTCAAAAACAAGGTTATAATATGCGAACAGATAAATACAAACTTACCAAGTATTATGTGGAAACATTGCATTGAGAACACACAATAAACATTTATTAAGTGTGATTAATTTATTTAGAATACAATATCATTATTGATTGTGTTATTTTGGCTTATATTTGAAATATTAGAGAAATATTTACTAATACTGCAACAGACTTATCGGATCTTTGACAACTGCTAGTGATGTGTCTCGGTAATTGTAATGGCAGCGGGAATATCGATATAGGCTGTATAGTGTAAACTTGCCTTGGGAATATAGTCGTAATATTTACTAATACTACAAATGGATACAATTTTCACTTTCAATATATATAAACGTATATAAAATAAAACCTGTCTACATAGATAAGTATTTTTGAAGTTATACTTCCTTTGGCGCTTTAGGGAAAACTAATAAGAGTAAATCTTTATGCGCGCGCACACCGTCACAAAAGTTAACTATAATCAACATTTTAGTTATTTCTCAATTTTTTCAATTATAACTTCTTCATTAGTACACACACACTTTTTTTATTACTTACAGCTTAACGCTTGACTGTGATCTCGCCTGATGATAAGTGGTCGTAGTCTCAGATGGAAGCGCGCTAATCTGACAAGAGGCGATATATATAGCCACGGCCAGAGACTTCCACCAGTCGAGACTCAGACATATTAGAAAATACGATTTTCTAAAATCTCCCTACCAGGTATTGCACCCAGGGCCGCTGCTAGCAAAGCGAGTACTCGCACCACTGCGCCAACAAGGCCATCAAAATCAAAAGGCTCTTTTACCTCTTTAGACAGTGATACCTATACCCTTTCCAATGTAACACAAACCAGCTAATCTGGCAAACTTATCACCGCCTCAGGGTCTTAAAATAAAAACCTGAATGATAATTACAGAATGTTTCAACTTTAGCAAGAAATGTGATCAAAACTTAATCGAAACAAAAAAATGTAATTAAACAACGCGACCTTGGCACCCAGATTCCCGCCAAAGTCCGTCATATATTAGAGTTGCGATTAGAAACTATTTGTTGGCAATGTCAAAAACAAATGAAAATAGAAACAAAATATTTTTTTAATTTCTTTTTATTTCTGAATCTTGATCTTTAAACTTAATTTATTTCTAAACGATTGGACGAGCATCAAATGTTTGACAAGTACGATTAGTTTCTAAGGATACGGAAATTTTTGGTGTTTTTATTATATTCCAAGCATTTTTATCATGTTTACTCACTTTTTAAACTTTCCCTGAATTTTCACAAATAATTGAAAACCAAACTCATCCAAATCAGTCCAGCCATTTTCAAGTTTTAGCCAGACTAATGAACAGCAATTGATTTCTATGTTTTTTATTTAAAAGAGACCAGTGCCCAGCTGTGGGGCTATATAAGGCTGTTACCTACTAATAGGTCCTAAAGCAGTTCAATCGTTCTGCAGTTTTAGCGAATAGCGAGACTAACGAACTTATTGGATCTTTGATAACTGCTAGTGATGTATCTCGAATTGTAATGGCAGCGAGAAAATCGATAGTCTGTATGTATTTAAAATCTTTGCCTTGCCCATTAATGCGATAAAAATGTTTAAAGATATTCATATTTCGTAATACAAATTGTTTAAAATTTATCATCGCGGTTTAACATTGTGGAAAACATATATGAATATTCCGGCAACAAAGTGTCCCTTAAATTGCTTTATAACGATTGCATACTGAGTGCATTAGCAATATATATTACTTTCAGTAAATTTTAATAAATAAATAAAAACAAGAACCGCCTTCAAAACAAACTATTCCAAATATATTAATATGCTCTAAAAAGTAAAAAATACGAAAAAGTAAAAAAGAATACGCAATTATTTTTTTACTTTTTAGAGCATATTAATATATTTGGAATAGTTTGTTTTGAAGGCGGTGCTTTT
This sequence comes from Elymnias hypermnestra, assembly GCA_015832385.1. NCBI lineage: Eukaryota > Metazoa > Arthropoda > Insecta > Lepidoptera > Nymphalidae > Elymnias > Elymnias hypermnestra. Next base: position 1,345,606 of record JACTOM010000103.1, read on the forward strand.
TTTATTTTTAATAAATCCTGAAGTAAACTAACAGTTTGTATGAATATGGACACCTAAAAAACGTGTTGCTCAGTGCTACAGCCACACCCGGGATCGAACCCGCAACCTTATACGTTACAGGTCGGTTTATTAGCCACCCCGCTATCACCAGTCTTTTATATGGTAACCGAGCACATCACTAATACGCTAAGGATTCCTTCCCCCCCCCCCCCCAACTCTGCTACCACCGCTTCACACATAATACACCTTATAAATATTGCAATGCAGCAAGAAACATAAGCTCATTGCCATTTGATTACAGACAGTTATATATTCTGCAAAAAACCACCCTCTTAATGTAAGCCGTTGAGGAATTCCCTTGATCATCATGTTTAACTACGACAATTACTTGACTTTAACTACGTTACAGTAGGTAACTCTAATACCCAGATAACATATAAAAGATTCTGCCGAGTATCGATAATTCGCTCCTAACAATTGAAGAGTTCTGTTACTTTGTCATGGATCCCATGATCAAAACATAACCTATTATCAAACAATCCTTAAAAATAAACTTTCCAATAAATGCTTAATGCAAGTTTAACTGGACTAAATAAAAATGGGACTACGACGAGCACCACCTTTCATATAAAAAAGAATCATCAAGATCGGTCAGCCAGTCGGAAGAAATGAGGTGGCAAACATAAAAAGAAATACAGACTAATTGATAACCTCCTCCTTTTTATTGAAGTCGGTTAAAAAAACAAACTTAGTTAATTTAATATTAATTTATTTATTTCTATACAGTAGAAATTATTACATATAAAGGTCACTTATATGTCACATATAAAGGCAGTATTCAATAATAGAATCAAATGCTTAAATGGTTTGGGCACGTAGAGAGAATGACCGAAAGGAGAGTGACAAAAAAGGATTTATGAGTCAAGAGTGAATGGGAAAGTTGGAAGGGGAAGACCAAGGCGAACGTTCCTGGACCAAATCCAGGACATTTTAAATAAGGGCCAGATCAAGAATACTTTAAACCAATGAACTTGTATGAAAGGTTTAATGAGAATGAAAGCCAAGAAGATATACAAGGATTGTGGCAATGAGGTGTGGTGCTATGTATGTATAAAATGGTAAGGTAAGTAGCAGCCCATTAACGTCCCACTGCTGGGCACAGACCTCCTCACTCATATGGGAGAGGGTTTTTAGAGCATAGACCTGCCCACTGCAGATTGGCAGGCATAGTACACAAGTGTACTCTCTATTCCTTCGCTCTCATAGTCCAATGTGACAGCAATCCGACACGACCGGAGAGAGATCAGGCGCACTACCAAATTTTTTCTAACTTCAGGGAAATATTGAGTAAGAAAACTCAATATCAATTTCAAATTGGCCCGCCCTGGGACTCGAAGCCTCATGTCTGTAGTCGAACATGCTAAACACCACCCATGAGGCATTGTGTGTATGTCAGCTATGTATGTATGTATTCAATAGTTGCAATTAAATTAATGCATTAAAAAAAATGTATCATGAAGAAAGATATGGGTCAATTCACCATTAATCAGTTTGACTCTAAACAATTCTTCGACATACAGACATACGTAACCATTGTTATAATGTTAAAGATTATTTAAACGACAAAGATGTTTGGACTTGATTCCAGTTGCACATCAAAGCTGAACACATTGTAACGTACAAAAACATTTGGTTAGAAAGGCAAATACACTGATGTTGAAACTGCTAAAATGATGTATTTCGCTTATTTTCATATTGTTATGTCTTATCGCATACTCTTATGGGGTAAGGTGGATATTGAAATTATATTTATATTGAAAAAAAGAGCAATATCTGCCATGTATTAATTAGGATCTCGAGTTTCCTAAACAGATAAATTAAAAACATATCAATTCTCACAGCATCATTGTAATAGATTCAATAACAATTTATATATAGTGATAATATACTAGCAGGATAAATGTAGGTTGGAGAAGTGGATGCCAGAAGACCTGATCAGAGTGCTGGGCCACCAAAGGCATAAGATTAGGCATGAGTATATTAGAGGAAGTGTGAAAGTAGCAACAGTGACCGAGAGGTTAAGGAGTGGTAGGCTATCTTAGTATGGACATGTCATGAGAAGGGAGGATAGCCATGTATGCAAGAGGATCCTAAATATGATGGTAAGCGGCAGGGCCAGGAGAGGGTGACCGAAAAAAAGTGTGGATAAACTGTGTAAAAGAAGATATGTGTGTAATGGATGTGAATGTAAATGAAAATGATGATGATATCAGTGATAATATAAATTTATACAACAACATTAATATAAGAGATGAAAATAAACTTGAAATGCCATATTTTATAGTGAAGAATCTTCAGAAATAAATTGTCAGGTTGAGCATACACATTAAAAAAAAATATCAAAATCAAAATTGCGTTCACAAAGTTTTAAGTAATATGTTTAAGCGACAAAGACGTATGGACTATTATTCAACTGCACATGAAAGTTAAACACATTTTAACGTACAAAAAAGGAATAACCATTGAGTTTCTTCATAGCAGAATTGATTTTCCGAACCAGTGGTAGATTTGTTTACAACTGACAGACTACCGATGATTCATTGGGTCTCTAATAGTTACAGTGAAAATTTGAAACTCATTGCCCAATATCTATCTGGTTTTGACTATGAAAGGGAGCCAATCCATAGTGGAGCAGCATGGTGGGTCTTATACCCACTAAAACTCTCTTTGCCCTCCATTGCACATGTAAGTTGTTATGACTCTGCATGGCATCTGGTGTAAAATAATAAAGACCACATTAGGCTATATTCTTTTCGGGGTTGTATACTATAGAACTGAGCGAGAACCCACTATCAACTGCACAAGTTGGAAGGAGGGCGCATTAGAAGACTGCTCAGCCATGCTGTGTCTATGTTCTAAAAACACTTTCTTCAAATGAGGCTGCTACTTACCTTTTCATATAACTTTTCTCCACTTATATAGTCGGAGATGAAGATTTTCACTGATTATCACACTTATTAATACACTTAAACACACTTTTTACAGTACAATCACAGTTGGCACAGATCTAGAACACTCTGTCCTGGTATCCAGAGTCCTGTGCAGCTTGTGCAGGTTTGGGCTGCGCTCCTGGCACATGGTGGTGGTGCCTGAGGTGTCCAGGTCTACGGGGAGGTGCTAAGTACTCAAACATGCTCTGTGTATGCTGTGCCAGCATGTTGGCCAGCTCACAAGGCATCGGGTCAGTCCAGAAGAAGTCGTGGTTCAACGCTGTATCAGCGTCATACCTGGAATCATATGAGATATACTTTTTAAATAGTATATAGATATTATACATACTAATTTTGTATAATATTATTAAATTTATAATAATTTTTAAAGTACATCGGAAGCAATTAAATTATTATTATTATTTATAATAGGCTAAGCAGCTTTCGCTGATGCGCCTATATCAATTTTAGGTTATTCAATTGTGCTTTTTGCCATTTCTGTGCTTGTCCAGTCTATTCTTGAACTGATTTAGCAATCTCGCTGTCACCATACTCTCAGGCAATTTGTTCCACTGGTGTACAACTCTATTACTGAGAAAGTGCTTAAATGGGTTTGATGATGCTCGCATATACCCGAGTTTAAAATTGTGGCCTCTTAGGTTGGGGTTACACTTTTTATAAAATACTTCATCAAACCCTGACACGTTGTAGAAACCGTTCTTGAATTGTAAGTAAATGTCATGGAAATATATGCTAAATCTGCGCCAATGATTTTTTTTTTATAAAATCTGCTTGTCCCCCAATGTGGTGGTCGGAGCCCTTGTGTATCTTTATTTATTTCTATAGTGGAGTTTTACATTTTTTCCTAACTTTTAAGTTATACTAATTTTAATATTCTGTTTACTATTTTCTATTTTACATTTTGGTCTTACTAATTGGTATTTACATTTAATTTTTTCTCACTGCGTTTTAATTCTTACATTAGTTTCTATCGCTACTTTACTTTATTTTACTCTATCTATTTTGACTAGTTATACATTGTTTGTTTCGTCTTATATACTATATTTACGGTTAACATTGTATGTTGTACTTAATTTTAATTCTGTTTAATTTTACCTTGTATATTATGTTTATGATTTACATTGTATATTCGTCTTATGATTAACATTGTATATTTTTCTCGTGATATACATTGTATATAGTTCTTATGATTGTTTCTTTATTGCATCATCTGTCTCCTGTTGTATTCATTGTATAACTATCAACTATTGATGTATTAATTGTATAACAAAATCAACTATTGATTTCCTTTTAGGTCATCTATTTCATATTGTGTTTTATATTAAAATTTGTATTACTTATCATATGTTACTTTATTTACATTTATTACATTAGTTTCTGTATTATCTTATTGTGTATTATGTCTGCATGTAAATGTTTAGTGTTTAGTCGTTTCGTGTTTGGTTTTGTTGTTATATATGTTTTCCTCACAGTGTCCTCTACGTTTGTGTTTATGTTAGTGTTTTATTATTTTGTGTATTCGTGCATGTAGTGTGTTCCGTATATTTGTGTGTGCATTGCATCACCTCTCCTTGCTATATGGGCCCTTATATTCTACTAATATATGTTGCATATAGCTTTTCTCTCTATCTTACCCCGGCTTTGTATTTATATACTTCAATCTATTAAGATTGTAGATAAAAATTTCTTTTCCTTTTCTGTCCTTGTATGCAATGCTGTTGAGTGTTTTTGTGTGTGTGATGTGGTATTTGTGTTTGTGTTGGGTGTGTGTGAGTGTGTCCGTCAGGAGTAGGCCACACTGGATCTTGCCAGTGCGTCCCACTTCCGCCGGACTGGACATTGGTCGTCGAAGACACTGTGATTCTGCTGTGCGTATTTAGCTCTGACACAGTGGAGGCATTTCGCAGGTACCCCCTCTTTTCGTGCCGGGCAGTCATCGCGCAGGTGTGAGTCTCCACAATGACTGCACCTCACGTTTTCCCCGGTGCAATGCCTCCGTCCGTGCCCGTAGCCCAAGCACCTTATGCACATGACGAGCGGGCTTTGATCCGAGACATGGACCCTCTGCATATCCATATATAATTTACCGCTCTCCGTCGCCGCTCTCCACACCAGGGGGGAGACCTGCAGGACCACGTGGTCTTCGTGCGGGTTTTTCGCCTTCCTCCTGTACCGCACGCTGGCCCTGTAGTCGCTAGCTGGTATCTCCCCCAGTATGTGAGCATTTTGGCTCTTGAGGCAGTGAATTACATCTTCATCAGTTGTCTCTTTTAGGACATTTTTCAATATTATTAGAGGGTCCTTGTTCTCCTTTATCTCCACACTGAGGTTTCGGTCTTTCAACCTTTTCTTGATTTGGTCAAGGTCATCCTCGTTTGACGTCCCGATAAGGACTTTCTGATCCTTGACCTTCCTCAGTGTGTCGATTTTAAAGCCCGTGTCCTTCGGGTTTATTGTTGTTTTAATTTTGGAGATGAGTTCCTCGCTGGTGTCTGTCTGGACGTCAGACGTCACCAGCAAGTTCCTCACCTTTGGGGTCCTAAAATTATTCCCCGGTTTCGTTCCCTGTCCGTTCTCTTTATGTGTCGGGACTTGTGCACTGGTGCCTTGTGCGCTCAGAATTCGCTCCGTTGCCTGATTTAGTTTCTCCTCAAACTTTTCTAGTTTCTCCTCTATTAGCTCTTCGATTTCTGTCTGATCCGGTGTCCGCATGCTGGTCAACTTTGTTACGTTGTCCAGTGCTGCTTCAAAATGTTACCAAACCTTAATTTCACTTAAAAACATGACAACGGCTCGCAGTTTAATAACAATATTTACTAACATTACCTAACATTTTTTATCAAATGTTTATAAACATTTTTAAACAGCAGTATGGCATTCGATGGTATTAAATGAAGTCGCTTCTGCTGTTTGTTACCTTAGATCTTTTCAATTGATTTTAATGCTGGAAGCTGAACAATAATAATAATAGAGAGAATGAATGAAAGGAGACTGACAAAAAGGATGAGTTGGGAACGTTGGAAGGGGAAGACCAAGGTTCCTGGACCAAATCCAGGACATATTAAAAAGGGGCCAGGTCAAGAGTATTCTAAACCGACAACCGACTTGTATGAAAGGTTTAATGAGAATGAAAGAAGCGAAGGAGATATGGATGGATGGTGGCGAGTGGAAGGACATGGTCTCTGCCTACCTCTATGGGAATGAGGCGTTATGCTATGTATGCAGCAATGGTTAGAGCGATTCCAGAGGAAGGTTTACATATAAATTACATATATTATAGTACAGAGAAGATGATGTTCAAAGATTTGTTATGTGATTAAATTGCAAATATTGTCTAAACGTTACCAGATATATCAATTTAATGTACTACAGAATTATATATCATAAAAAGATCTATTAAAAAGTCTTTAGCAGTATATATTTATCTCTGAAGGATAACTCACAGTGGCCATTTTTTTCTCTCTTATATTAACATTTCATTAAATGGCATCCTGCTTGGCATCAAAAAGATGTTGCAGTACTTTAAAAAAACATATTTAAGTGTACACAGACGCAGTCACGCAGTTCAGCTAGTCAAGAAAAAAATGTACTATTCTCACCTCTTAGCTGGATCCAATTGCAAGAGTTTATCCAATAAGTCGCAGCCATAAGGGTCCTTAACATAAGGCTTTAGTCTCTCCTGAAATATAACATACCACATTATAAACTGTCAGTAAAATGACACCCTATAAACTATGTCAGTAAAATGACACCTTATAAACTATGTCAGTAAAATGACACCTTAAAAACACTGTCCGTAAATTGACACCTTATAAACTATGTCAGTAAAATGACACTTTATAAACTCTGTCATTAAAACGACACCCTATAAACTCTGTCAGTAAAATGACACCTTATAAACTTTGTTAGTATCATAGCATGTTATAATCTCTGTCAATAACATAGTATGTTATAAACTCTATTAGTGTCATGCCACATTATAAACTCTGTCAGTAACATGACACATATAAATAAATTACTTTTAATTTAATTTTTATGGTTTCAAATGACACGACAAAGGGTCAGACTATTTTTATGTATTAGACAACACTTCACCTTGACTTTCCTCTTCTGTCCCTTTGGAAGCTCCATTTTGTTATATAGATCTAAACTCTCCACACCGGGCCAAACGTCTGGAGTGCAAGATCCACATAGCTGGGATATTAATATCAGCTGCTGCTGCTCCGTTGGACCCTGGAAGAATGGATAAACAAAATTAAAATAATTATTTCTATATAACATTGATGACTTCTGTCTGATTACAACCAACAGCCAGCAAGCTTGAATTTCATTTCAAGATTTTTAAGAATTTCTTTTAAACTGTATGGTATAAAGCAGGTTGGCAACCAGCAACCTTTGTATGTATGTACATACAAATGAAAAATGATAAATATGTTTAAAAACCAAACTAGTTTCATCTAAGAGAAACATTTCTGGCCATTCTATAAAAAAAGATTGGCAACCCCTGGTGTAAAAGCTCATACTAATAATCTACATATAACACTTAAGGTAACTAACACAATTAAGCGCGTAGCGAAATATAGATATATAAAGAAATAAATATAAATGCCAACTTTTCTATAAGATATAATGCATATAGTGTGTTTTCCTTAAAAGGTAAATATATGCTATTAAAGACTTTATTGTAGACTATACATTGTTTTGTTAAATCTCTAAAGGATTAGGCAGCATTATTGAAGAAATTCCTCATGAAATCTGTTCATTAGTTTTGGTTTTGCAAGCAGACAGATAGACACCACAGAGGAATTTGTTTTATAATATGTAAGGATATACAAATAAACTTTCTTTAACACATATTAACACACCTGCATTATAGGTGAGCGAGTCCACATTTCAGCCATAATACATCCAGCACCCCACATATCCACAGGAGGTCCGTAATTACGATCACCTGGTAAAAGAATATTATGCTTCCTTATCCTGTTCTAATATGGGGCATTTTCTAACATGTGACAGTTAACCTTACTTATAAAACTTTCACTTATACACAGACAGATAGTGTATAATTTTGCTTCAAATATGTTGTATAAAACATATAATTAAAAGATCTTGTCATCAAATATCATCTACTAAAGTACAAGTTGAATTATGCTAAGATTTAGGGTAGACAGATTCTGGCCCTGACAACTTGACACAACTAGCAGTTACCTCATGACCACAATCCCATTCAACTGTGTCAAGATAACAACAAACAATATAATTGCCCTTGTATTATGTGTTAATACAATTCAAATATTTTTGTAACAGTAAGTATGATCTTTTATCAATACAGATTTAGGAGGTAAATATTATAAATACCTTTACAAATTTGAAAGAAGACTATCTGTTGCAACAGACTCAAGATGTAGATTTATTATTTATCAGTTTAACTTGCTAATCTAAACCATTCTCAAATCAAGCTAGTCACAAAATATTTGAAAAAATCTGTTCAGCCTCTTCAGGAAGAGTTCAGTGACAAAAACACACACATAACAATTATATAAACAAAGATATAATAACAACATACCCAATAACAGTTCTGGAGGCCTGTACCATAATGTCACCACTCTATTTGTATATTTGTTAGCCTGACCAGATTTGGCTACACTAAAAGCTCTAGCCAGACCAAAATCAGCCAGTTTTAACACACCATTCTTTGTTATCAACACATTTGCTGCCTTCATATCTCTATGTAATATTTTATTACTGTGTATATAGTATAATCCATTTAATAACTGTTGCATGACCCTTTTGATCTCTCCTAAACTGAATTTGACATTAACATTCGACAGTAAACCTGCTAAATCGTGCTCACAAAAATCAAATACTAGATAAAACGTCGATTTGTACTTATTGTGTAAAGCTGCCTTTGTTCTACATATTTCTATTAGGTTAACAACGTTTTCGTGTTTTAGTAGTTGTAGTATTTTTATTTCTCTTAATGCTGTGATAGGGAAACCTTCTTTCTCATTATCCATTAATACTTTTTTCATAGCGACAAACTTTTTGTTGCTATTCTTTGCGCGAGCTTTGAACACTTCCCCGAAGGTCCCTTGACCTATTTTGGCAACTTTGTCGTATTTTGATGACTCGTCGCAGAACGGGAACTCGAAATCTTCTATGTATTTTTCTTTTTCTCTCATATTTAGTATAGTGGAACTTGTGCTCATCACGGGATTTTGCTCCCGCGGAGCGTTAACGTTTTGCATTTTGGAAGCAATTTTGACGGTTTAATGCGACCTTTTAATAAAATACTTAATGCTTATATAAAAGAATCATATAATGACCTTTTCAGGAATCAAAAATATTCTTACTGAAAAAATACCAGATTGAAAATTCCTCTCTATTTTGAAAAGTGAAGAGTTGAAAACGTCAACATGTTTTTTTTACGAAGCTGTCATTGTTTTTTTATCAGATTAATAGGCAACGGTTTTAGATCATACAGCTTCCGCCATTAGAATGGATTGGTAAATCTATATGTTGTAAAACAAAAACAAAATAACAAAAGATGAAGTATTACCAGTTTGTTTCAAATATTTATGGATAAATTAGAGCAAAATTTTCTCTTTATTCCTTGGCATATTCTATATACGGCGTCAGCTCTTCTGATACCACCTGAAGTCGCTCTTGACGATTTTGTGTTAATACTTATTTCTTTAGTTAGACCCATTTTCAATAAATCTTTGTCAACAGATCTTATCCAAGTATTTGTAGTGTGACCTCTGCCTTTCTTGCTCAAGTTGCGACATGGATATTCAAAGCAGTGTGTCTAGTTTCATCGATTATGGGGGCACTAGTATTTATCAGATGTATCATCTGGGATCTCTTACCGTCATTTATCGTTTTACTATTACAGTGCTTGCACTTTGTATCAATTATTAATTTATTAATACAATATTAAACAAATTAACTTGAACAAAATAATCAGCTGATACGAACCATGGGCGTAGCGGTACTGGCCTTAGCTGTCTGTCAAGCGCCTTTCACATCTAGAACACTTCGCGGTTGACTGTAATGCGACAGATAAATGGAAAATATGGTTTTATTTAAAAATAAAATTAAGATAAAAAAATGAATTTCATGACTTGAAGCTTTGACGGATTTTTAAAGAAAACAGGTGGGTACCCATATTTTTGGCCTTAAGGCGGATTTTAATGGCTTTTATTTATTACAAAATCGAATATGTGTAATATCGATAGCAAAATCCTTATCGTTTACACAGATTAAAAACACCTACGATGATCTGTCAATCTGTCATATCACATTATTGTCAAGTAGGTCTTAAAAAATGGGTTTTTAAAGTGTTTTTATTGTAATCTCATTGTATTTTAAATCGTTTTTCGCATAACACGCCGTTTATATATTAAAAGTGAGTGATCATACGTTTTTTAATACAACGATACTATAAATATTCGCTTTATTTATCTAATGTTGCACATTGCACTATCGATTTTAATGCGGCCCAATCAACTGAGCTTATTTGGCAAATTGGCGAAAGGTGTATAAACTTTCGCCCCTTTCTTTCGTTATCTATATATTGAAGTGTATAAACACAGAAACGATAAAAGTTTACGCCCACTGTACTAAATACTTATTCAAATTATGGTGTGAGTAATTTTCGCAATGCTATTGTCTTAAAATTGGTCTACGAGTAGATCGAGTACTTTGTTTATTTGTTGAGGTAAGTACCAGTTAAATTTCTCGCCGCATATATTGAGATTATTTGGAACATCTCATGATTTTTTCAATGTATATTAATCAATAAATTGGTAATGTTAAACCAAAAAGTATTAATTGTAATGAATGAGGTTTTACATGTTGAATGATTGTATTGTTTTTTTGTTTTATTTGGGAAACAAACATTTATTTAATACATAATTATTAACTGCATAGACAAACCACAAACCAATGAGGTTTGTACTAAAAAAAAACTAACAAACCCAAAGTGTGACTAAAATATACAAGGAAAAAATATGTTTTGTTTTTAAATAGCTAACATTTTCGCAAATATGGGCGTGTATGTGCTAGGTTTGTGTTAGTTATACTTGTGTTTTTATTACTGACAGGATACAACCTGTAGCACAAGTATCCAGCTTACTTAAATGGGTTTATTTAATGTGCCACATATCAATTAGTATCTCATGCTTCTCTAAGAGATAAATTCAAAGAGACATCAATTCTCACAGTATTCTCACAATATCTATTAAATAATCTAAACTGATATTATAAAGAGGAAAGGTTTTATATTTAAGTATGTATGTATGTTTGTTACATGTTCACACAAAAACTACTGGACCTATTTTGAAAATTTTTTCACCATTAGAAAGCTACATTTTCATTGAGCAATATAGGCTTTATTACTTTCTCAAAAAAAATAGGGATTCCTAATAAAAATGTGTTAATGTAACCTAAGGTGTGAAACAAAAATCTGTTATCACTAAATTAATATACGCAGCTGTAGGATCCTTGCGCCATTTACGTACATAACTTTTCATTCCTACCAAAATTATGCTCGCACAGTCTTTACTTATATCTATCCTGGATTACGCAGATGCTAGCTGTCCTGACTTCACCGAGTACCAACTGAATAAACTTGAGCGATTACAGATTCTCTCTATTCGGTTCGTATTTGGATTACACAAATATGACCATGTGTCTGAATTTCGCGCAAAGCTCAAGTGGTTCCCTATTCGTTTTCGCCGGAATTTACATATTGTCTCCCTTCTGTACTGTGTGCTATTCAATCCTCATGCTCCTGAGTATTTACGAAATAAATTTGAATTTTACTATTCTGATGGGCAGTGTCTAAGACCCTCTCGTGACCTGAAACTTAGGTCCATACCGCATAAAACAAGGTTCTATGGGGAATCTTACACGGTTCAGGCTATAAAATTATATATAGAATCTAAGTCATTGGACATATTCAAGAAACAAGTAAAGAATCACTACCTTTCTCTATGTTTTTAGTGATGACGATTATTTGTACTTGGTTTTATTTATTTAATATGTATATTATGTATTGATTTATATTCTATATATTGTGCGTGTATGTGTATATTTTTTAACGAACACCACCTACCCTTCTTACTTTAAATAATCTCCCTAACCCTAAGGTTGCCTAGTAGAAATCGCTAATAAGTCTATTTGTACTACTCTCTAAGTTTTGTTTCATGTATTATTTGTATAATTTTGTGGTGTACAATAAAGTATATTATATTCTATTTTAATATAAAACTATTGAAGATAGAACAAAAGTATGTACTGAACTTATGCCAGTATAACTACTCTTTTGCATTATAAAAGTTAGTAAAAGTGCCAGCAATAATCAAACCATACTACATACCTCTATATTAATCCTTATTCTCTTAAAATATATTTTATCAACGACTGATTCGATACCTGTAAAATACTTTTTCAATTATTAAAATTGGACGCCCCATTCAAAAGATATAACAATCTAAAGGAAATAATGTCTCCCGAATCAAACTCCAGAGTGTCAAGTGTATAGGAAAGTTTTGAGGGATTAAAGTATTACAAATAAATTTTTTCTTTAATATTATAGAAGAAAGTGCAGCATTTTGAGAGTTGGTATTTTTTTAACAAAATATACACACCAGCATATTAAGCGGAGAGTACACAAGAGTCTCTTATTCAAAAAATATGGTGTTATTTTAAAATCTACTTACTACACTTCTTTTGTTATTTAAAGTTTGATTTGTTTTAATTAAAATGACACCACAAGAAGAACACATTTTGCGAGTAAAGACTATTTGTGAATAATAATAACTTAATAATAATAATAACTTTATTTATTTGGGCATAAAAAGAATGATACAGAATTAAAATACCCTGGACCCCTAAACTAGTAAACCCGTGGCGTAGGGGTCAGTGTCTTGCAGTATAATGGTACATTTTTGAACTTTTTACGTAAAATTATTATTAAAATAATAATTAATTAGATTCGAAAAATGGTGATTAATAACACGTATTTCCTCCACGTGGTCTTATTAAAGTTTGTGTTAAAAATGCGTAAAAATTTTACTCTCATGCGCCTTAAGAAGTTTAAATAAAAAAAATATATATATGTTTCATTGGCATTACTTACGCTCCATCGTGTTAGTACAGCTAAATGAAACACAAAGTTAAAACTGCTGACATCTCAGGGTCAACGACAGCGGCTGCTATTTTTTTTATGAAACTGTCGTTTCATTTAGCTGTACTAACATGATGGAGCGTGGATAATACTAATAGAACATTTTAACTATATGATTTTTTCAAATCAGAATCGATTTGTTATCCCTCCCATCACCATTAGTACTGTCATTTCTCTTCGTTTTCGTTCTCTTAACACCTTGGCACGTAAACAAGTCACTTTCGAAGATTGCTAACGCTTGAAAAATGTATGGGAATGACGTTTCATATCGAAACTTGTCGAAAAATGAAACGTCTCTCTCATACATTTTTTAAGCGTTAGCAATCTTCGAAAGTGACTTGTCGACGGGCCCTTGTATAACTTAGAACTACTCCCAGGACATGTAAGGTACATCGGTATGTTCTCCTTCACATAAAGTGCAATAATGGGTTGTTAAGAATAGTCAAGGACGTCAGTTTCTTTTTATAAGTGGAAACTTAGTGGTGCCTGCCGAGGATTCAAGCCGGCAACTTCTCTGAAGTAACCACACTTCTCACCAGGTTTTAGTGGTATTAAGCTGTATAAATTTCAGAAAAATGGCTAGCGAGAGCAGTTCAGCTGTATTGGAGCTGAATGACGCTGACGCCACAGACACGGAGGCCCCCAGCGTCACTGACGACGCCCATGATGCAAACGATGCAACACCCCTCATCATGGAGCATGGATACGACATTGCTGTTAAGGTATAGATTGTTTGTAACTGGGTTCTAAGCCTTTGGAATATGAATGTGAATTTTTTTTTGTCTGTTATAAAATTTAAGTTTATTCCCACGGTTTTCTTAATAAAGTAATTTTACATTTGCTCACAAGATTTAATAATTTTTTTAAATATTCATTTATTTTTATACAGAGAAGATTATAAAAAGGATTTACTCTAAATCCAAAGCTGCTTAAAGGTAAGCACAACATGCAAGCCAATTTAACAATTAATAAATCTATGTCTAAAACTTGTACATCTTAAATAATTAAATGTATTTTCTAAATACCTTACACCTAACTTGATAAAAGATACAGAATTAGTAAATAATAAATTATATATACAGTAAGGAAACTACATGATCTAAATCTATATTAGATATTATTTTAATTAAATCTAATCCATATATTCAAACCGACTGATGCGATTCTACAACATAAGACATGTAGGCGTAAATTCTACTACCAATGCAAAGCCGTGGAGGGTTCCTGGTAGCATTAAGTTTTAAAAGATTATAACGAAGCAGTTTAACAACACTCTGAATCTGATTTTTTTTTATTTGTCCTTTATTACAATCTTCTCTCCTCCTATCCCCATCTCAACGCACCTTTCCTCACCACAATGCTCTTCTCCCCATCTCGACGCTCTTCTCCCAACCGCAACGGTCTTCTCCCCATCTCAACGTTCCTAACCCCACCGCAACGCTCTTCGCCCGATCTCAACGTTCCTGACCTCCCCGCGACGCTCTTCTCCCTATATTAACGCTCCTAACCCCACCGCAACGCTCTTCTCCCCATCTTAACGCTCCTAACCCCACCGCAACGCTCTTCGCCCGATCTCAACGCTCCTAACCCCACCGCAACGCTCTTCTCCCCATCTTAATGCTCTTAACCCCACCGCAACGCTCTTCGCCCGATCTCAACGCTCCTAACCCGATCTCAACGCTCCTAACCCCACCGCAACGCTCTTCTCCCCATCTCAACGCTCCTATCTCCACCTCAACTCTCCTCACCTCTCCCTACCTCTCAATCCTCCCCTCATCACCTCTCCCCACCTCAACCCCTCCTCACCAAAGTAACCAATATTGCCTCACCAGCGGCTGGAAGATAACCTTCATGTCTTAATATACCATAAGAATATATTTTTTATGTATCAGGTAGACGCGCCCATGAAGCAGCTATCGACCTTAGAGACGTTTGTCACTTACCGCGTAAGGTGCGTGTGTGCACGATGGACCACACCACCGTACGTACGACGACGGTACAACCATTTTAAAGTGAGTATATTAAACAAGTTTGCTAAGGTGGAAAAGTTCAAGCTATGTGCAAATGTCTCACTTACTATTCAATAAAAGAAATAATAATTTGATTTTAATTGACTGTGACTGTCGTACAAATAATATATTCCACTGTTGGTGATAATATATTCGCCTATAGGTGATAAAATATTCGTCTAAAGGTGATAAAATATTCCTCTATAGGTGCCAACGTATTCCACTATAGGTGATAATATATTCCACTGTAGGTGATAATATATCCCATTGTAGGTAATAATACTTTCCACTATAGGTGATAATAAGTTTCACTGTAGGTGATCATATATTCCACTGTAGGTGATAATATATTCGTCTAAAGGTGATAAAATATTATTCTATAAATGCCAACATATTCCACTATAGGTGATAATATGTTTCACTGTAGGTGATAAAAAATCCACTATAGGTGATAATATATTCCACTGTAGGTGATAATATATCCCATTGTAAGTGATAAAATATTCCTCTGTAGGTGCCAACATATTCCACTGTTGGTGATAATATATTCCACTATAGGTTTTAATATATGCCACTATAGGTCTTTGCTTGTTGTATATCACTATTTTTCATTAGTTATGACTATGTTCAGTTTGATAGTTGCCACTATAACTTTTTAATTGACTATGATTATCATATATATCACTGTGTTTTTTTGCTGTGCTGTTTACTGTGGCTGGCATGTACAGAGTGATACAATTGCAGCATTTTTAGTGAGACTGGCAAACACAGTGTAATACAATTACAATAATTAACGAGACTGGCATATACAATATGATATAATTACACCTTTACTGCGGCTGGCATATAGAGTGTGACACCATTATTGCCTCTTTACTTAAACTGGCATATACAGAGTGATACAATTGCAGCATTTTTAGTGAGACTGGCATAAACAGTGTAATACAGTTACAGCTATTACTGAGACTGGCATGCACAGTGTAATACAATTAAGATGTTTTTACTGCGTCTGGCATATACAGTATGTTATAGTTACACCTTTACTGTGGCTGGCATATACAGAGTGATACAATTATATTATTTTTATTGAGACTGGCAAACACAGTGTAATACAATTAAGGTGATTTTACTGCGTCTGGCATATACAGTATGTTATAGTTACACCTTTACTGTGGCTGGCATATACAATGTGATACCATTAAGGTGTTTTTACTGCGTCTAGCATATACAGTGTGATACCATTAAGGTGTTTTTACTGCGTCTGGCATATACAGTGTGATACTATTAAGGTGTTTTTACTGCGTCTGGCATATACAGTATGTTATAGTTACACCTTTACTATGGCTGGCATATACAGAGTGATACAATTACATTATTTTTACTGAGACTGGCAAACACAGTGTAATACAATTAAGGTGTTTTTACTGCGTCTGGCATATACAGTGTGATACCATTATTGCCTCTTTACTTAAACTGGCATATACAGTGATACAATTGCAGCGTTTTTAGTGAGACTGGCATAAACAGTGTAATACAATTAAGGTGTTTTTACTGCGTCTGGCATATACAGTATGTTATAATTACATCTTTACTGCGTCTGGCATATACAGTATGTTATAGTTACGCCTTTACTGTGGCTGGCATAAACAGTGTGATACAATTACAACATTTATTAAGACTAAAATATACAGTGTGACACACATATAGCTTTTGTACTAAGACTGGTATATACAGGATGTTGTTTTTATATTAGCTGTTACACAAACGATTGGCGGCGGCTCACCCTCTAGTGGCGCCTCCCCCCCTGCCCCCCTTACACTCGGCGAGGCAACAGCTGGACAGATACTCGCCCTCCTTCGTAGCGGTTCGATGCCTGGCTTTGCACGCCTTTCTCGGTAATTTTTTTTTTTATTGTATTACTTATATTATTTAGAATAATTATACCGATAACATTTTATTCATAGTTTAAAGTTTGGAATTTTAAAAGTTTATTATAATTGATATGTCAGTATAAGTTACATGTTTAATAATGCCAATTTTTTTTTAATTCAAAAGCTAATTGGGTAAAAAGAGGGGGATTGAGTTTTTCCAATACATGTTGGATAACTGTTTGTAATTTCTGCGGTAACGGGAAATTCCAAGCGCGTTTGTCGAAATACAGTGGTGTTACAATTTTTTTATTGCTATATTTTCACACATTCCTATGTGATATATCATCCATAAATAATATAGAATTTTTATGGGAACAGGAAATTCCAAGCATTGTAAATTGAATCACAGCTGCTACAGTAAACGCTGTACTAGGAGATAGCTGATGTTATATTTGGCTACTTTTTGCGCTGTAATTTTTACGAGAACGGGAAATTCCAAGCGTATATGTTGAACAACTACTACTACTAGATAATATAGATGACTGATATTTGAAAAATATTGACTAATTTTCGCATTGTAATTTCTACGGTAACGGGTAATTCCAAGCGCGGTTGAGTTCCTTGCGTCTATTCAAATAGACAAACCATCTTTACGCATAATTCTCTGATTCTCCAGAGCGAGTGGCGAAGCACCCGATACTGACCCACAGTGAAGACTTCAGGCTGTTTCTCACCACGATTGATGATGAACTGGATAAGGTAAATATATTCCTCACGGGTGATGGTAATTGATGATACAGTTTAAGATGATATCTTATTTGTTAGCATAGATCATCATTTACATCTGAATGCAATGATGAAGTATTATCGATGTGTATTGCGTTTTTATTGACGACTATGTAGTGATGATCTAATTTTGTAGTGTTATGTAGTGATGACGATCAAATGATGATGCTATAGTGGTGATGATGTAATGATGAAGTATTACCGATATATATTGTGTCATTAACGGTTGTTATGGAGTGAGGACGATCTTATGATGATGCGCTTGTAGTGATGATGTAATGATGAAGTATTATCGATGTATATTGTGTTTTTATTGATGACTCTGTAGTGATGATGCATCAATGGTGATGATTTAATTTTGTAGTGTTATGTTGTGATGACGATCAAATGATGATGCATTAATTGTGATGATCTAATTTTGTAGTGTTATGTAGTGATGACGATCAAATGATGATGCATTAATGGTGACGATCTAATTTTGTAGTTTTATGTTGTGATGACGATCAAATGATGATGCTCTAGTGGTGATGATGTAATGTTGAAGTATTTTTAATACATTTTGTGTGGCTTTAATGATGATGATGACATAATTATGACGAAAAATCTAAATTGCTCTAATGGTGTTAGTATTATCGGTGATGATCTAATGATAGTTTTATAGATCGTTTATAACATAATTAAATTGTTATTTATTTAATATTTTCTCTTAGAACATATTTCGAGGGTACTTCAACATTAATGTTAATAATTGCAGGGCGACAGCCATGGCCAATATGGCGTCGCCAATGGCCCCCATCGGCATTTTCACCTGCAACGTGGTTTTATTAAACCATACATTGGTTTTTTTGTGTTCCAGGTGTTCAAAAGTGAGAACAGTGCTTTGAACCTCTGGGGGTTGAGCACTGCATTGTACGGTGGAGGGGAGGCCAAAGCAGCTAACGGAGCTAGGTAATAGACATATAACTCGCTCAATCCCGTGGCTTTGCTTGCATAGTCAATCATACTGAAAACAGACGTCAAACCTGTGACACCCTGTATATTATTTATACGTAGTGTTTTCTTCGTTATATCTGTGACACCTTTTATATGATTAGTAACAAGTACATTATTCCCAATTGAGCAAGTGAGATTAAACCTGTATATTGTAACTATAACTACAGTTCGTTCGCGTTAAGAATGCAGTGAGTCATCCTTTTTTCGCTGGCCTAGTTTCACCCCCCTTAATAATCAAATTACAAGGTCAAGTTCACAGTGACCAGTTTAATTCATAGCATCTATAAAAAATGATGACTCACTGCATTCTTACCGCCAACGAATTATGGTATGTTCGTGATTGTTAATCTATACACACTTTTTTGTTACACCCTGTATATATTAACCGTCACTGCAGTGTGCTTTCGTTGTTTTGTCTGTGGCGTACTGTATACTGTAACTATCACCAGTGTGCTCGTGATGGTACTCTCTGTAACACCCTGTATATAGTAATACAGGATGTCACATCAATGTGATTTTTATAATTTCTGTGACGATCCATAAAAGGAACTGTTGCCACGGAACGTGTTTAATGATAAAATTGTAACACACTGTATACGGTAACTCTCAATTTATTTGTGCACTGACTGTCTGTGACACCCTGTATATGTTCGTATGTCGTTACTTACATTCACTTCTGTATATGGTAACTGTTACTCACATGTCTTATACAGGGTGTCCCAGACAGCATGGTACGTCTTGAACTTCCTATATAAGGCAAATGTCACATACAGCGTGTTACAGATACCTAATGGTATATCTGTAACACCCTGTGTATGGCAACTGTCACTAGCATATCACATACAGGTGTTACAAATATGTCATGTTAAGTCTATAACACCCTGTATATGTTAATAGCCACTCACGTGTTCTATACAGGGTGTCCCAGACACAATGGTACGTCTTTAACTCCCTGTATAAGGCAACTGTCACTCACATCGCATAGGGGGTGTTACAAATACCTAATGGTAATTATAATACACCTGTGTAAGGCAACTGTCACTAGCATATCATATACAGGGTGTGATAAATATGACATGGTAAGTCTAATACATGTATATGGTAACAGCCACTCGCGTGTCCTATACAGGGTGTTACAGATATCGTACGTAAATAAAATCCCATGTACAGTATATCACAGACATAACATCGTATGTCTGGAACACTCTGTGTATATGCCAAGTGTACGTCCCCAATGGCAAAGTGTTTCTCCCCCCATTGTGCAGGGTCCGCGATCCCGAGTTCGTTTCCGGGGCAGAGTATCTACAATCGCTGCAGCTGAAACTAACTGCACTTTGTGCCCTCACGGGGCAGCTCTACAAAGGCTCGGTGGCTTTAAGCACTGAGCTTATGGGGTAAGTGCATTGAAAATATGATAAGGTTGTCGTAATTCGACCGTAATTCGCGTTAATATCGCACAGTTGTACTTGTATGACAATTCATATCATATTGTTGCTTTTCACTTCACTTTAATACATTACGTTTCATTTATAACACTGTTCACTTCTCATTTAGCATGATTCGCTGCACTTTTAATATATACTTTTCACTTATAACATCGTTCACCTCTGTATTAGTAAGATTCGCTTCACTTTTAGTACATTACGTTTCACTTGTAACAACGTTCACTTCTCTTATAGCAAGTTTTGCTTCACTTTTAGTGCATTACGTTTCACTTGTAACAGTGTTTACTTCTCTTTTAGCGTGATTCGCTTCACTTTTAATACATACGTTTCACTTGTAACATCGTTCACTTCTGTTTTAGTAAGATTCGCTTCACTTTTAGTACATTACGTTTCACTTGTAACAACGTTCACTTCTTTTATAGCATGATTCGCTTCACTTTTCACTTATAACACCGTTCACTTCACTTTTAGAGCATTTCATATCACATATAACACCTTCCAATTCAAGTAAATGTTATAAAACACTATTTGTTTTATAATCAATCTCACATTTAGCACTTTTCATTAGATCTTTTATTTCAATTGAGTTTTTTTTTTTTCATTTAACCGTATGGTTATTATCTAAACTATACACTTGATTGTAGTCAATTTCACTTTTCAACGAACTTATTTCACTTGACTTCCTTTTTCCAGTTCACTTCATATTTTGCAATTAACTTTACTTTTATCAACTTTTCCTTCTTTATCTTCTTCAACTTTTAGAGAAAATAAAAGTTAGGGAAAAAGGGTGTGTACAAAGTACACATGTCAGAAGTGGAACTTCTTTAACAAACTAATTTTTAAGTCTCATTTATATTTACACAAATGTAAAACGTTAGATTTCCGAGACTAAAAAAGAAGATCCCACTTCTGATTTCGAAATTTAATTGTCATTAAAATATTAAAAGTGTGGAAAATTAATACAAATAATTTAATGAAATCTTAAATGAAGAATTGTAAATTAAAATACCACATGTTATTTGTGAATATTAAAACTATCTCGCCTTAACTAATTAGCATAAAAAACGATGCACATTTTCGTGACGCTAATCACGCATACTGTCCATAAAAATTTTACCCTCATGGGCCTAAAGAAGTTTCACTTCAAAAATATTGTGTGGTTTTATAACGTTGCAAGTGATACTGCCGATAGGGGACCATTGGCGACGCCACATTGGCCATGGCTGTCCTGCATTTATTGTCGTCGATAAAACATTAGTGTCGAACCACCACCACCTTCACCAATAAATATCACCTTTATAGCGTAGATCACCTGGTAATCATCAACAATCATGAATGACTATATTTAGATCATCATCGATAATACTTCAACATTACATCATCAACACTAGAGCAAAATCATTTTTTACACTTTAAAAAGAGATCTAATGGGTTGGATGTGATGAACAGTATGAGGAGGGTGTGCGACGCGTGGGCAGTTCAGGCTGGTGGTCGTTGTTCGGCTGCCGTGGCTGGTTGTGGGGCTGGGGCTTCTGCCGCTGCTGCCCCCCGGGCTAGGGCTCCGTTGAAGTACCGTGCCACGCTACCGTTACTCGCCGCATATGCAAATGCACACCTCGATAAAATACGGACAAGAGACGCTTTACATGGTAAGTTATGGCATCCCATCATCATCACGCAAACCCTAAATATTCGCTTGGCTTCAAAATATCAACTAAAAATATATAATATTTTTTAATAATAAGTTATAAACAGAGTGAAGGTTACTATCACTCTATTGACAACTGTCTATGAAAGGATAGTTGTGAAATGCACCCCACGCTTGCTATAAAAGCGTGTTTTTTTTTAAACTATTTACGATTTAGTATTTTTCCACACGTCTAGTTAATTAGAGTTCCGGTCCTGTTTATGTAATTAAACCACCTTCAAAAAGACGGCACAACGCCAACTAGCTCTGTCCCTTTCACTCCCATAGAGGATCTATGAAAATATATTAATCCTGCCCCTAACGAGGATAATGGGAAATTGTTAACGAATTATGGCATTGGCATTGGCATTTAATACGAATGCAAAGTTTCCAATTAATTAGACTTCTAGAGATAGCTGAAAATCGCGCTCAAAGATTCCGTTACATACATACATATTATAAAAGCGTTCCTATAACACTTTTTAATGGTTAAGTTACACAGAAATTACAATAAAAACTAAACTTATAAATGTTTCAATTTTGCATAGAAATTTTCATTAAATATAACACTTTTAATGTTTCAATTACAGATAGGAATTTCTATTACAGATGAGAATGTCCGTTTCAATTATACAAGGAATTTTTGTTAATTATAACACTTAAAGTTTCAATTATAGATAGGAATGTCTATTACAGATGAGAATGTCCGTTTCAATTATACAAGGAATTTTTGTTAATTATAACACTTAAAGTTTCAATTATAGATAGGAATGTCCATTTCTATTAAAGATAAGAATGTCTGTTTCAATTACAGATAGGAATTTCTATTACAGATGAGAATGTCCGTTTCAATTATACAAGGAATTTTTGTTAATTATAACACTTAAAGTTTCAATTATAGATAGGAATGTCCATTTCTATTAAAGATAAGAATGTCTGTTTCAATTACAGATAGGAATTTCTATTACAGATGAGAATGTCCGTTTCAATTATACAAGGAATTTTTGTTAATTATAACACTTAAAGTTTCAATTATAGATAGGAATGTCCATTTCTATTAAAGATAAGAATGTCTGTTTCAATTACAGATAG
>JACTOM010000103.1:1373444-1395552 GCA_015832385.1 Elymnias hypermnestra
TTCACTCAGCATTACCGTCTTTTACAGTATCATCACTTACACTTAATTAATCCGATATATAACAGATTCGCCCATATTCCCACGGGATCGGAACCACGCGGGGAATGAGTAAAATGAATTGGCAATGATTGTAACTGAGGACCGATTTCCCATGTTCCCACGGGATAGGAAATCACACGGGGAACAATCCGTTTGAAATGGCAATGTTTGTCACTGAGAACCGATTTCTCATGTTCCCACGGGATAGCAAACCACGCGGGGAATGATTAGTATGAATTGGTAAGGTTTGTCACTGAGAACCGATTTCTCATGTTCCCACGGGATAGGAAACCACGCGGGGAATGACTAGTATGAATTTGTAAGGTTTGTCACTAGGAACCGATATCTCATGTACCCACGGGATAGGAAACCACGCGGGAAATGACTAGTATGAATTTGTAAGGTTTGTCACTGAGAACCGATTTCTCATGTACCCACGGGATAGGAAACCACACGGGGAATGACTAGTATGAATTGGTAAGGTTTGTCACTGAGAACCGATTTCTCATGTTCCCACGGGATAGTAAACCACACGGGGAATGACTAGTACGAATTTGTAAGGTTTGTCACTAGGAACCGATATCTCATGTTCCCACGGAATAGGGAACCACCCGGGGAATAACGGGATCACCATTATATAATGAAACAACCATAAGGTTGGAATATTTCATTTATTAATATCACATGGGCATATGTAATAACCTTTTTTAATGCGTTTCATCTATTCTATCTATATAAGTGATCATACACTCTAAGATAGTAGCGGCTAGGCTGGTAAGGTGCGGCCGAAGCCACCAGTGTCCCGACCCGGTCATATTTCAAAATACTATCACATAAATTGACACCGGGAAGTCAAGCTTCGCGCTAATGTATTAATTAAATCACATTTATTACTAAAGAAAATATTCAATAAAAAAATAAATATCTAAAATATAATGTTTTGCGCCCACTTGCCACGACTGGTGTCATGATCGGGAAAAAAATACAAGAAACCGAAACAAGTGCGTTGTTATGTGCAGTGGGCGCATACATAAAGTTATGCCTTAGCTCCTATATTTCCCGGGGAACAGCTCCTCCAATATCGTGAAGGCATCGCTCCAGGGAACCACGCGGGACTTCACCATGGGATGTGGAGACAGGAGGGTCTTCTTCACCAGCTCATCCATCGGGAACCCTTTCCTTGGGAAGACGATTGACTGGAAATAACATAAAAACATTAAAAGAATGCACTACTTATAAATATAACACCCGAGGGTAGTTTAATGTTTTTTCGATTTACGGTAGGTTGATAGCGGTACAGAAATTCTTTCAATTGGCAATATAATTTTAATCTTGAGGGTAGTTTTTATACTTATTTGGAGGATAGATGAATGTCCGTGCAACGACAATTTAGAATGGATTAAAAGATTCTTGAGGGTAGTTTAATATTTTTCTCACCTACATTGTGCAAAAATAATTTACAATGGTATTAAGTATTTATGAGGGTAGTTCGCAAATTTTTGTATTTGTATCGAAGAGTAATTTCCAATGATATTACGGATATGAGGGTAGTGCAAATGTTTTTATAGACATTGGAGAGTAGATTGATAGCGCAATGGAAGTACCTGTCGTCACCGCGGGAAATTATAAACTTTTGAGGGTAGTTCAAACTTTGTATGCCTACTTTGATTTTTTATATAACAGGGGGGTAGATTGTTGGGCAAGGAAAGTTTTTGCATTCGCCATAATTTAAAAATTTAATAAACTTTTGCGGGTAGTTTCATTTTTTTTTATACTTACATTGGAGGGTAGATTTGTAGCAGGACAGAAGTCGTTCCTGCCATCACCGGCATATACTACGCGGTCGTATCTTCGAGATTCGCACCACTGAGCCAAAGCGAGCGACTTGCAAAGATTGGCAGGACACCTCGGGCAGGTGGTCTGCCTCATGTAAGGCTCTATGTACAGACGACCATTTTGCCAGAAGGCTCTATTTGTTACCACCTCCGTTACAGCTTCCTGGAGGTAAAACAAAATTATGATTTTAATAGAAAGGAGAAATGGTTTATTTAACAGGTAATTTTGTACAAGGGTAAGGGGGGAAAATGGTATCTGTATACTAGAGAAGGCGAAAAGGCATGAAAGGTATATTTATATATAACATTGTCTAGAAAAGGAGAGAGATTCAAAACCAAACTATATCTAAAGATGTCTCCCAAATTTAAGGAAATCTGCAATAATGAAGGTAAAGGTAAACACGTCCAAGAAAGTCTGCAATATGGAGGCGAAGGGTAACCACATACAAGAACATTTACGACACGGAGTGAAAGGTAACTATGTACAAGAAGGTCTGCAACACGGAGTGGAAAGATAACTATGTACAAGGACGTCTGTAATAAGGAGTGGAAATATAACTATGTACAAGGACGTCCTGTAAGTGGACAAATGTTAACTATTTACATATAAGAAGGTCTTCAAAAGGTAAGGATAGAGGTAACTGTATCCTTTAGTGCGTACAGTATGCCATTATTGTGGTGGTGGTTATTGATGATACAGTTTAAAATGGTAACGTGCTAATTTGCACAGCATCGTATTAGCAGCACTTCAGCATCACGATCACACGTCAAAAAGGTTGTATAAGTGACATCAGAGTGAGTAATAGCGACGCATGATTTGAGTGAGTCAGTAATGAGTCATTACCAGTTTAAACTGGTATCGGTTGCATAACTATAACATAACAGAAGCGATACGTATATACACACTGGTATACTATACTATCTAAATCGAACTGTCACAAGTCGAAAATTTACAATTTTTTGTCAGTCACTGACTGACTACAGGGCGAATAACTATGCAATATGTTTCTGCGGTTTTTTATGCGATTGATTTTTACAGTGTAATGGATCTCGAAAGAAATTAGTTAACTTTATAAAAAAAAATGTAATCGATTCCTAGTGAAATAAAATACCTTATTTTCAAAATATAACAGAATACCAAGAGAACCGAAATAACTTTTTTTTAAACAACAATTCCGAGTAAAAATCGATTCGGTGTAAAAATCGATTCAGTGTAAATATGCAATCAATGTAAAAAGGGGTTCAGTGTAAAAATGGATTCCGTGTAAATTTGGAGTCCATGTAAAAATCGATTCAGTGTACAGTGGGATTCCGTATCAAAATGAAGTCAATGTAAAAAGGTATTCATTGTAAAACTGGATTCTTTATAAAAACCGATTCTACGTAAAAATGGCTTCAGTGAGAAAATGTCATCAAGTCAATATAAAATAGGATGCCGTGTAAAAATCGATTCAGTTTAAAAACAGATTCAATGTAAAAAGGGTTCAGTGTAAAATGGAATTCAGTGTAAAAATTGATTCAGTCTAAAAAGGGATTCCATGTAAAAATGTAGTCAATGTTAAAGTGGAATCCGTGTAACAATCGATTTTGTGTAAGAATGGAGTCAATGTAAAAATAAACTCAGTGTAAAAATCGATTCAATGTAAAAATGAAATGTTTTTAAAAAATCGGTTTAGTGTAAAAATGGAGTCAATGCAAAAAGGAATTCAGTGTAAAAATCGATTCAGTTTAAAAACAAATTCAATGTAAAAATTGATTTAATGTTAAAATTGATTCAGTCTAAAAACGATTCAGTGTCAAAATGGATCCCGTGTAAAAATTGGTTCCGTATAAGAATAGAGTCAAGGTAAAAAGATATTCAGTGTAAAAGTGGAGTCAATGTTAAAATGGATTCCGCATAAAAATCGATTAAGTACAAAAACGTCTTCCATCTAAAAAAGGACTCAGTGTCTAAATGGTTCTCGTAAAAAAATCGATTCTGTGTAACAATGGAATCAATGTAAAACTGGATTACGTGTAATAAATCGCTTTAGTGTAAAAATGGAGTCAACGTGAAAAGAAATTCAGTGTAAAAATGGAATAAATTGTAAAATGGATTCCATGTAAAAATTGATTCAGTTTAAAAACAGATTCAATGTAAAAATTAATTCAGTGTATAATGGGATTCCGTGTAAAAATGCATTCAGTGTAAAATTTAATTTAGTGTAAAAATTGGATTCAATGTAAAAATTAATTCAGTGTAAAATGGGATTCCGTGTAAAAATGCATTCAGTGTAAAAATTAATTCAGTGTTGAATGCGATATCGTGTAAAAATGGATTCCATGTAAAAATCGATTCAGTTTAAAAACAGATTCAATGTATAAATTAATTCAGTGTAAAATGGGATTCCGTGTAAAAATTCGATTCCGTGGGAATATCGATTAAGTGTAAAAATGTTTTCCCTCTAAAAACCGACTCAGTGTCAAAATGGTCTCCGGGTAATAATCGATTCCGTGTAAAAATTGAGTCAATGTTAAAATGGATTCCGTGTAAAAATCGATTAAGTGTAAAAATGTCTTCCCTCTAGAAATCGATTCCGTGTAAAAAATCGATTCAATGTAAAATGAAATGTTATTGAAAGAGGAAGTGAAACGTTTTTTATAGACATCAAAATGTATTCAGAAAGAAATTAACAAACTGTATACTAAACACTACACATACTTTTTAAAAAGGAAGTGTAATGGATTCAGAGTAATAATAAATTTTGACTTGGACCAGTTTCAATGGATTCGCATTATATATAAAGGTATTGACATTAACAATAAAACGCGTAATACATCTAGGATATTATATCTAATTGAATTAGTGAGTCGCAAGGTCCACGTGTGTATAAGTGGTTATACAAAACATGCTAAATGGGGATTGACTTTATTTATTTACGAACTGGTTTTAGGTGAAAAGTTTGATCTGTTCCGTCTTTTTTTCGCAATAAACTCGAAAACTACTTAACAGATTTTCATGCAGTTTTCACTTATAGATAGAGAGATTCACGAGGAAGATTTGTGTATATAATTTGTGAAGATTTTGTGTAAATTGACTGAAATATACCTATAATAGTTGCAAGTGTCCAAAAAAGTCAAGTTTTGGAGATTCAATCGAAAACGCTCACTAAACAGTTAGACATATAACAAAACAATGTATGGTGGGATTAATCCTCTTTTATTAATCTACAAAAAGGTCTAAGATGGCATATATCTATCTTTTAAGGATAACTCGCAACATCCATTTTATCTTCTAAGTCTTTAAGGCCCTTTTGGTTCATCGACTATAAGTATTTTCACACTTTGCCTTTGCGTTCTGTTCTGAGAAGAATGCGGATTCTTCTCAGTTAAGATTCAACCTGAAGGATAAAAGTGTAGTCAACATACCTGAAGGCCATGGACCTTGAGCCAGTGGTTGACGAAAACGCTGTTGGCATCAGTCAGCACCAGCACGTCCCAGTGTTCTTTGGCCAGCGCCAGGATGAGCTCCTTCATCCCCTTGTTGGGTCTCATGGAGGCAATGGAAGACAGGATATCTGAAGGGTGGAATCCAGCGGAGTACGCGTGCTCGAAAACCTGGGGACAAGGAGTATCTCGTCATAGCAAAGTTTGTACAGTTTGTTCGCGTTAAGAATGCATGAGTCATCATTGTAGTCCCGAACCCTAACCAATCAAATTTTCAAATTACAAGATCAAGTAAACTAGTATGAACTAGAGCTTGTCTTCTAAAAAGATTTGATTAATCAAGGAGCGGGGCTAAATGAAGACTCACTGCATTCTCAACGCGAACAAACTGTAGTGTTGTGTAGGACATATATGAAGTCTTATATTTGTCCCGTACAAAACTTGTTGAATCTTCAACCGGTTCACTGTAAACGTGAGCTTGTAATTTAAAAAGATTTGATTGGTTAATGGGCGGGGCTAAGATGATGGCTCACTGCATTCTCAACGCGAACAAATTGTAGTGTTGTGTAGGAACGTCAAAATTATATTTTACATAACACGTATATCGAAAATTCGTAATTTCTGCGCTGTTATGAGTAGCGAAGTGCCACAACGCATTCCGATTAAATAAATGCGTAATTTAGTAATGCTACAAATTTTCGACGCTCGAGCGCACCTGTTATAAGTCAAATGACTTGACAATTTCTTTTTTTGCGTCATAAAATTTTTGATGTGAAACTTCTTTAGGCGCATAAGGGTAAAATTTTTCAGATGAAACCCGTGATTAGCGTCACAAAGACGTGCAGCGTTTTTTATGCTAATTCGTTGAAAGTTTAAGTAGTTTTAATATTTACAATGCGTAATTTGTATTAATCTTCGACACATTTAATGTTTTAATGACAATTAAATTCCGACATCAGAAGTGGGATCTTCCTTTTTCCCTCATCTCGGAAATCTAATTTTTTACATTCGTATAAATATAAACGAGACTTAAAATTTACTTTGCCAATGACGTTTCACTCTTGACATGTGTACTTTGTACGCACGCGCTATTTTTTTCATGTTTTTGACATTTGACATTGACAACCTACAATTTCTGAACGCAGCTATAGTATTTGACGTTTTGGCGGGAATCTATATATAGATGTTGCAGTATTCTTGTTATGACCGCAATATAGACGCGATGTTCACACAATGAGGTCATTGTCAAGGTCACATAGTTTCTTGGCGATACGCCAGTGAGACATCAGCTAATTAATATTCGCTGAAATGAGATTTTCGTGTTTCCTATGAGGTCTTTTTTGCCGTCTTTAAAATCACGTCTACAGGGAGGCAATTAAAAAAAACAATAATAACAGCTTGGTGTTATAGCTGCATATCTATCACCTCCATCCGAAATACAATTACACTTCTGGATAGCTAAAGGATCAAGCAATTTATTATGCTAAATAAGGACTGTAACACATCGCGCTCGAAGGAGGGGAGGCCCAGCCATTTTCAAGGTCACGACTGGATTAAAACTGAGTGACAGAGTAAGAAATAGTGTGATAAGAGTAGGTTGTGGTATAAAAGAAGATGTAGTGACTAAAATTGAGAAAGGTATGCTTATGTTTGGGCATGTAGAGAAAATGAATGAAAGGAGACTGACAAGTTGGAAGGGTAAGACCAAGGCGAACGTTCCTGGACCAAATCCAGGATATTTTAAATAAGGGCCAGGTCAAGAGTACTCTAAACCGACGAACTTGTATTAAAGATTTAATGAGAATGAAAGAAGCGAAGGAGATATGCAAGGATCGTGGCAAGTGGAAGGAATCTGCCTACCCCTATGGGAATGAGGCATGATGCTATGTATGTATGTACGAGTATGTATGCCGCTGCGGATCGACATTCCATTTATTATAACTTTTATCCGTATCCCAAATTTAATAATAAAGTATACACGGCATCGTAGAGGAGGAAGTCAAGAAAAAACGTTATCAATTATCAGTTTATCTGAATCTATTAACAGCCGTAGTTTTTGTAGCTAACGGTCATTTAACCTGGTAATAAATGACCTTAAAATGACTTTATACATAGGTCATTTAAAGGTCATCGATGTTTACGTAGACGTTACGGATATAAGGATGGTCAAGAGTACTCTAAGCCGACGAACTTGAATGGAAGGTTCAATGAGAATGGAAGTGAAGGAGATATGCAACGATTGTGGCAAGTGGAAGAAGGTGATGTCTACCTACCCCCCTATAGGAAGGAGGCGTGATGTGACCCAAAGATCAATATTTACGTCATTTAGGTCATTAAAAGGTCATCTGAACAACATCTTAAGTCATACGTTATTTCGTATATCTTACGTTAAAAAATGTGACTCCTAGCATACAAGAAATACTTTGTAGCACACTTTTATGTAATTTTGATGTAAACATGTTCACTTGGTAACATAAGGTCTGCTTAAATTACCATGCCATCGGAATATGAGAGTGAGCTTTTGTTAGCGCATATACTACACAGACATGGTAATGCCTGCCAACCTGCAGAGGAGCAGCATAGTGGGTTGATGCTTTAAAAACTCTCTCCTATGAGTGAAAAGGCCTGTGCCCATCAGTGGGATGGTAATGGACTGCTACTACTATATTTAAAATGCCATGATTTGAAAAAACTAGTGAAAAGAGTGATAGACTAATGACTTTTTTGTCAGAATCTTCTATGGACAATGAACCGTCAGACAGACTTCGCATATTCAAACAGACTTATTAATTTTGAACCTATTATTTGCAAGTGACTTTGTCCTCAGATTCAAAAGCATGAGTGTTTGTCATAAGCAAGGTGTATTTATCAGTTATTTAATACAGTTATTATTCTATGCAATGAAAGTTAATGGAAACCAAATGTGAATCATTAAAGTTATTGTCAATATTCTAAGAAAGCAGTACTTTATTGTTTAATGTTGCGAGGTTAGCACTAGTTTGTGATGTTATCTGACTGTATGTTATAATAAAGTCTAAGAATTATGAGCATTGTGAAAGACTGAAAGAAGCAAAGACATATCGTCAAAACAAAGTGATTTGTGTTCCGGTATGATGTTGTGTAGAAACCATAAGAGGTATAATACCTCTTACCAGATTAGCGCACTTCCATCTTAGATTGTATCATCACTAACCATCAGATGGGATCACAGTCAAGCACTAACTTGTCAGCAATAAAAAAAACGTACTGTGCGAATGAGATTCATTAGCCAGAACACAAAATGAGTCAACTAGAAAAAACCTATCCACAACCAGATGACATCAACGGCTCCAACCTAAAGCCTACTTTCATACTTCTCAAATTGGTATTTGAGGATACATAAAAAAAATCTATTCACAGCCTCAGTGGGCCCCTCTGTAAAATTATAATAATAAGGTGGAAGTATGCAGATCTGGTAAGAGGTAAAATCTTTTAAAATCAAGTAAAGCTGGGCACAGACTTTTTCACTTATAGGAGAGTTTTTAGAGTGTAGACGCACCATACCAGTGCACTCTCAGTTCCTTCATTCTCATAGTTCAATGTAACATTGAATCCAACACAACCAGAGAGAGATCAAGGAGGCACATCAACAACTTTGGACAAATATTGAGAAAATCTTTATAGAAAACTCAATAACTAATTTGATTTTGCCTGAACCAGGACTTGAGCCAGCACCTCACGTCTGTAGCTAACCGCTACTTCTTTTGAATAAAATAAATAAAAACAAATTCAAATATTCTAAAAAAAATTCCTCTCATATGATTCCTTCATAAAAAAAACTAATATGATTACTCATGTGGATAAGTATATTCGATAATTACATAAAAATTATGTGTTTATAGGTATAAATATCAATTGTGTTTTAATTGAATTTTTCATTGTTTAATCTTTGGGTTTTTGGTATTTTTGTTACAAAAACTGTCATAATGTCTATTTTACGACCACCAATGTGGATGAAGTCATAATTATCCAATATATTCAGCACTTTCATGCGTCTATCACAATTGAAACGGACAATAAATAAAATTAATTTAGATGCAGTTCTACCTTGAGTTTGTTGCCAATAAAAATTCGCTAAGGCAATCTCTAACATTGTCGTTATATCTGAATTAATGCGAAACTACTTACATCGCTCATGTATGGAGTCCAGTCGTGGTTTCCCGATTCCCATTCCGGTGGTGGTTTTTTCTCACGCAATCTGTTGATAATTGTAGCATCGGAATCATCGTTGACTATTGTTCTGTCGAAGTCAAACACTGCTAAGGACGGTAATGGAGCCATGTTCATGCGCGCGCAATCTGCCGCCGTCGTGAGAGCACTGCGGCTAACTATTACCAAATACAAGGGACAAAAGTTTACTAGTACTCGTGTTTTTCATATTTTTTTCCTCAATTTCCATACTTTGGCGAATTTTCCACATATTTGTGACATCTGCCATGTAACAATGACGGCTATTTTTTTATTACTAACTCTTCAATGGAAAGGCAATAGTTTAGACCGTACAGCCACTAATAACAAGAAATGTAATAACATTAAAACTAACGTGTCATAAACAACTATAGCGAATATTAAGTTGGGTAATACTTTTTTTGACGTAATAAAAATCTTACAAATGAATGGTTACCGGCTACCCGCCCGAAAAGGCAAGGCTTATCGTTACATTCCACCTAAACCAAGCAACAAGCGGCCTAAACGTTTTCTAATAACATTATAAGGTAAAATCATCGTATTGTATACCAACTTTATAGGCAACCAATCTTTTTTGGATGAATTTTCATATTAAACTTTTATGACTTTCCACTACCACGAGATCGATATCTAAGCGAATAAACCACGGTGCATCGTTAGTTTATAATAGTGAAAGAAATTCTCGTCCTCCGCATATTTTGCTACAATCCTGCACAAACTTAAATATCAACTCTTAACTAACTACTTTTAAGTATTAATTATTAATAAATATTATTGCTAAAATTATTGATAGTTAACTCTACCATCGGAAATTTATATTACGAATTGTTTTGATGTTATTGAATCTAATTTTGAGAATTTAAAAAAATCCGTTTTCATTTAACACCTAGGTATCATAAACTATATAACCGTTATGTATCCATGACAGTTAATAAAAAAAGAAATGAAAAGTGACAGTTGTGGATATCTAACCTCTTTTGAATAATTTGACTGAAAAATTGAATTTTTTGAGTTTATTAAATAGAAATGGCTTCTTTAAAAGTGTATTCAATAGGTAGATTAGCGAGATATGTCACTGATTCATCATTACGCAGTATACGTACAAATTTGTACAGGTAAGGTTGCGCAACTTGTGTACATGCTAACTTTTATCTCACGATCAAATTTGAATTTTTCTACAATTTTACATTAACTGCCTCATACTTCTTTATAGTTAAATATCTTTATTACAACTTTAACTACAGTTTTTTGTGATGATACGCTCTGTTTATTAAAAAATAGTAAAAGTAATGATGTAGGATATTTCATCACTCTACTTTTTATATCCGACATAAAAAAAAATTAAGAAGGTACATCTGATCAATTCTCATAAATAACTAGTTTTTCCTAGTGGTGACACACTACTGTTAATTTTATGTGATAGCTCTTAATATATACAATTTAAACTACACAGAGTATAACATAATATGTTTATGTTAATGAGAATTAATACTGAATGACTTTTACTCTTACAGCATTGTAAGTGAGAAAGTACATGTAGACCTTAAAATGTATATAGTGATTCATTTATAAAAGATAGATATGTGCAATTGCAAACTATTTTCTAGATCTATAAAAGAGATATAATTCCGCCATACATTATTTTATATGATAAAATAATCTTTCATCAGTGCCCTGGTGCACCTGCAACATGGTGATCCACAATTATCTGCTAAACAGCTAAGTGGAAATAACACTTAGGTACCCACCCAAAACATTCAAAGATAGGAGAGAGTAGATTTGTTAAAAAAAAGTAGGGAAATTATAGTAGTGATCTTATTGTGCCAAATCCCTTACCTCATACAATATACCTAATGATAATCAATTGACTGATGACAGGTTGATTATGAAAAAAGAAGTAATTTAAGGGATTACGCAACATATATGTCATTTTTTGAGACATCGTCTACACTTAGCATATCACAACCAATTCACACAAAACTTTATATCATAGATATATATGGTTATTATTATTTTGTGCACTTCAACCCTTGTGGATATTTTGTACACACCCCATACTTTAGTCTTCCCTAAATATCTTCAAATACCCATTCCAAGACTTTGAAAGTTTCCAAGGCTTTAGATTGGAGCTGATGAAATCTTTTACTTGAGGATAGGCCACTCCCAATAGGCTCATTCATATCCTGGCTTATCTATGATACTATGAACATAATGACAGTTCACTGCATATATATTAGAAAACTTGTTCTACGTACACAAAAACATTGACTCTTTTAATAAAAAGAGTTAATGTATATCATATAACTTACGAAACAAAAACAAACTTGTTGTAAATTCTAGTAGGCTGCGTAAGATTAACAACTCATTTAAGGGTAACTGTATACATTTCTATAATAAACTCCCACAAGATGTTTTAGAAATGTTAATTAATAAATTCAAAGTCTTTGTTAAAAGAAAGTTGATAAAAAAATCATATTATAAGTTGCGAGAGTACTTAGATGATAGAAACGTGTGGGAGTGAACGAACTGCTCTAATTTGAATTGAAATATATTAAACTAATATGATATTGTAATGATGATGATACTCTAGGGTTAAAATATATTTATCTATCAAATTTCAGAACATCAGTAAATCGATACAGCACAGAAGAGAAGACAGCTGAATCAGATACCAGCGACAAACAGTTACCAACCTCAATAGAGGAATGTCACAAGCAAATGGAGACATTGACAAATGAAGTTGGTAAACTCAAGCAACAACTAAAGGACTATGAAGTGAGTTTGATTTCTTTTATACACTGCTTTAATGGGTTTTGGGGGTATAACTAGGTGTATAAAATTGGAGTGTCATTTTTAATTGCAAATTAACAGCTTTTCTCTCAATGCATATAAGGTAAAGGTAAGTAGCAGCCCATCAACCTCCCACTGCTGGACACCTCACTCATAAGAGAAATGGTTATTAGATCATTACACCCACCACACTGCTCCAGGTTTGTAGGCATAGTACACAAGTGCACTCTCTATTCCTTCACTCTCATAGCTCTCTAGAGCACAGGGGTGAAATACACCAACTTTCTTAATATTGAGAAAATTGTATTAGGAAACCCAATACTGATTAATAAATTTGCCTGATCCGGGACTTGCACCCAGGACCTTATGACTGTGGCCAAACATGTTGATCAATAAACCAATCAGCAAGTCATATCTATTTGTATATGTAGAAGAGATATCCAGGTATCTATTGACTCATCACAATAAGGACCAGTCTGGCACCATAAGGCATAGAGACTTGAAATTTGATTTGAGGAATATTCCTTTTGCCAGAGGTCAGGTCGTGGAGGTGTTATACGTATGTTTCTTAGTTGTAAAACGATTTGCCTAAATTAATGAACATGCTACCCAAAAAACATTCCATGCCGATGTCATGGGTTCAGGTTCCTATATAGTATATACAGTATGTATCAACAATTTTTTTTTTAAATCTTTGTCTATCTCTTTGTGGCAATTGCCCTGTGAGTTTTAGTAGTCAGCATGTTCTGCTACTGACAAAGTTCTGGGTTTAAATCCCAAGTCGGACAAATTCAAATGATATTTGCCAGATGTTGGGAAGCTGTGTGGTTCACCCTATGCTTCAGAGAGCACATTAGGCTGTTAGTCTGCTTGATCTCCCTTTGGATTTCCAATTGCTGTTTCATCGGACTATAAGAGTAAAGGAATAGAAAATGCACTTTTGTTAGGTCATACACTTGTATACTATGCTGGTCAACTTGTAGTAGAGCAGTGTGGTAGATCAATGCTTGAAAAACTCTCCCTCTTATGAGTGAGGAGAACTGTGCCCAGTAGTAGCCCAGGTTGTTAATTTGGTCTGTTTATTACTTATTTGTGACTGCAGCATTGTAAAAATATTTGTCTCATTCAATATCTAGACTAATATTATAAAGAGGAAATATTTGTATTTTTGTATGTAATGAATAAACTCAAAAAGTACTGCACCGATTTTAATAATTCTTTTTCCATTAGAAAGCAACATTATCACTGAGTAACATAGGCTATATTCAGTACTAGAGTACTATAGAAATCTTTACGAAATTCCTATTAAAACGTCTTTCATCGCATACGCTGTGAAGAGTACTAATGATAGGACAAAAATATGTTCGACAATATTATAGAATATATCAATATCTACAAAAAACTTCGCGAGACCATTTGTCTAACTATTGTAGTTACGTCACTATAACTACTTTTTTACATTTAACAAATTGATAGCAATTCCGACAAAAATCAGACCGTGTTATCCATACCATTTATAAACTTTTATCCAAATAAATAATTTAACATTTAAGACAATTTAATTTAACATTTCAAAAGATATCATGAAATTAAAATATACATGCCGGCGGCGGCCGCCACGCAGCGCATCGAGTAACTGACTCGAGGAGAGAGGGGCTTTGCAGGAGAAGGGGGTGCACCAATATGAACCAGGTTACCTTACGTAGTGGACGCAAGCGACATTGAATATTTCGGGGTTTTTTTTAAAACATTTTTATGCTTCACTTAAAAAGTTCTTTTCGGAGCTACTTAGGATTAGTATTAGAAATCACACTTTATCCTAATATTTGTCAATTCTCTACCCGTGCGAAGCCGGGACGGGCCGTTAGTATTGTATATAAGAAGTGGAGGAAGTTTAGGCTATGTTATTTCTCCTATAATTGAGGGTGATGTTTAGTAAGACATTGCTTCATTTCCCAGGACAAATATAAACGAGCATTGGCCGATGGTGAGAATGTCAGGAGACGGATGCTGAAACAAGTGGAGGACGCGAAATCATTCGCAATACAAAGTTTCTGCAAGGACTTGTTAGATGTGAGCTCGTTTACAAATTATACAAACATGAATCAATAACAAATATTCAATGAAGTATTTAGTAAAAGTTTATTTTATTTTCAATATAAATTTAGTGGGTCAAAGGATTTCCTGACACAGTTCATGATAATTTTTATAGATAGATAGATAGGTTACTCTTTATTGTACACCAAATAATTACAACATCACTTATGCCTTTGTTACACAATGAGGGGGTTCAATAGGTGGCCTTATCGCTCAGCAGCGATTTCTTCCAGGCAACCTTTGGGTGAAAAGATAATATAAGTGTAATTATGGTAGGTGGTATACAACAGATAAGAATAATATATATAGACATACATATACACATACACAAATAAGTATAATATATATAAACATACATGCATACTTACATAAATATATTTAAAACTTAAAGATAGGAGAAGAATATTATTTGTCGTTCAAAGTGAGAGATAATAATCCGTTACTAGTCGTTTAAATGTCTCCAGCGATTGAGCTTCCCTCACAACGAGAGGAAGATCGTTCCACAGCTGAACTGCTACCACTGAAAAAGAGTTAGCAAAGAATTTCGTTTATAGGTCGCAGATACCCTCTCGGCAGCCGCTGAGAGCGTGCCTGAGGGCGTTGAGGGCGAAGGCGCACCGGCAGCGTTGCGCTCGTTGCGGGACGGGCTCCGCCTCACACGCGCACAGCTCACACAGGTGATTAGCACACAGACGCACATACACATGAAGAAACACAAACACAGACACATTTATACACAAAGCACACAGACACACATACATAAATATAGACGCACATATACACAAAATAGATATACAGAAACATATATACATAGATGCAACAACAATAGGCACACACAAACACACATGCCAAAACGTCATAAAACACAGTTTTCATTTAAATATTTTGGAATGAGTTTTATATTTATTATTATTGTTCTTAATTTGTTTTTGATATATATGAACATTAACACATACACACACAAAACCCAAACCATGAATACACATACAAAATATGTGTGTCATAAAAATCTTAAATACACACAATAATAATACAAGGTCACAAAAATAAGGCATAATATAATGCTAATGCATGAATATTTATTATATACAACACTTACACACTCACTGGCTAAAATACAGACACACACAGAACACAGTTGCAAAGACACAGAAAATCTCTAGAAAAACTGATGTTTCATCAGCATATTCCCATCCCTGGCCTCAATCCTGTTGGTATCCTGAGTTGAGATACTTCCTTATAGATTGAAACATGAACTTCTTATATATCGCAATGGTGTGTCTACAGGTGTTCAGCAGGCATGGTCTGGTGGTAGTGTCACCACTACGGGAGAAGTTTGACCCAAACTTACACGAGGCCCTGTTCCAACAGGTCAGTAAGATAAATTTGCGTTTATTAGTTATCTACAGTATGCTATGTAGTAATTATGTACACGAGCCCATCATTTCCCAGGAGGTTGAAGGTGCTGAGGCTGGCACAGTGGTTGCTGTCAGCAAGGTTGGTTACAAGCTCCACGAGAGGTGTGTTCGACCAGCGTTGGTAGGGGTGGCCAAGGGCTCATCCTAGGGCTTCCTACAATGACAGGGCTACAGCTCTGGCCTCGCCACAAACGCAATACCGGCTTAATTCAAATAAATATTCAAGGTCATACCAAGGTCATTAGGATTTAAGACGTCTAGGGACTGTCAAGTCCTCTGTATTGAACCTAGGGACATTTACTACCTGCTCTAAGCTGAAAAATATTAATGTCATATGATGGTCATTAAGATTTATGGGATTTAAGGGACTGTTTTGTCAACTGTACTAACCCCAGGACTATTTAATAGACTTGAGACTCAAAAATTACAAAAGGCCTTTAAGGATTTTGATATTATCTGTGCTTACCTTAGGCCCAATTGAGGGCTAACAGAGACTTGCTTTACGCTCATAATGAGACTCATACTATACCAGATTATTTCAAAGGTCAAATTAAAGGTCATTGGGATGTAAGGTGTTTAGGGATTTTGATGGCATGGTTTAGGTCCAAAATAGGAGACAAACAACATTTGCTTATTATAATTGTTATATCAATGTCATTTGATTTAAGACGGTTTGGGATTTTAATATCTGTACTGGCCCTAGGGCCACTTAAAGGGCTATTGCTGCTTGAGACACAATATCGCCAAATTGCAAAGGTCATGTAATGTGGATTTAATTCTAAAGGGACCTTTCAAATTATATCTGTACTGACCCTAGGGATAATTAATGGCTAATAAATTACTGCTTCAAGTCTGTAATGTGGATCAATATCTGCTCATCACAAAGGTCATATTAAAGTCACTCACCAGGATTTAACACTTAAGGGACTATCTGATGTCTTTGTAATGACCCTAGGGATAATTAAGGGCTAATTATTTACTGCTTTAGGCCCTTAATATGGGTCGAACAATATCAGCTCATCACAAAGGTCATAATGTACTAAGAACACCAGCTTACTTTTTGCATTAATTCCGAATGACCTTAGGTAGTCAGGAATTATTGCATTTAGGTATTTTTATGTAGTTTGTTTAGCCTAGGGATAATTTAATAATTTTTCTAGGATCAAAGTTAACATCATTAATGACCTTGGTATGACCTTTGGATATGTTTTTATGAAATCATTGTCCCATACCAAGGTTAAATTAGGATTAGCGGTATTTAAGGGCCATTCTATTGATCTTAGGGACAATTAAGTGTTGCTTTAAAGACATAATTGGCCCCAAGCTAACTGAATAACAAATCAATTAAATGACTATTTTGGTAGGATAATATTGTATCTTTATAGAATGTGGGTTAAATTGTTTATAACCTTTGCGATTTTAATTTCCCGTCCCCCTAGTAATTTTAGGACAAAAATTGACACTGTTTTTCTGTATGCATTTATCAGTACCGTTACACTTTTTTTTATTGCTATAAGTATCTTGTTTTATATGCATTTAATATGAGGGATTTGTGAAATAACATCTGTCTAGTCTTTTCAAAAGTTATCAAGTACAATTGGATTTTCCGTCTCCATGTAAAAATGAAATCATCCTGTATATATTGCATCTATCCGGGACAGACAAACATATTTTTTCTATTATATATGAAAGAGGTTATGTACAAAAAAGTTTTCACTTGTAAAATAGACAGGTATTTGAAAAGAGTTTGAGTTCATATATCAAAGGGAGTGAGGTTACGTTTGATTTTTGTTTTTTTGTTCAATTGTAATTATTTTATATTCCAATATGTTTAGGTTGTAGTTTGTAGTCGTAGTATATTTATGTATATGTAGAGATATAGCAAGAACGACATTGATAGTTTTACACCACTTTAACTCCTCCAATTGCAAGATAGATGTCACTACGTATTGAGTTCCTCATATTTCTACAGGAAGGAAATTAACCATTAGATTGATTGATACTGGCCAGACTGGCTGAAAGTTGGGTATGGCAGAAGAATCACAAAAGTAAATAAAATGTGGTAGAGATGAGAGTGTTGAGAAGCATGAGTGGATTGAAACTGAGTGACAATAAGAAATGGTGTGATAAGAGAATGTTGTGGTATTAAAGAAGATGTAGTGACTAAAATCGAGAAAGGTATGCTTAGATGGTATGGGCATGTAAAGAGAATGAATGAAAGGAGACTGACAAAAAGGGTTTATGAT
The DNA here is from genome assembly GCA_015832385.1 of Elymnias hypermnestra. NCBI lineage: Eukaryota > Metazoa > Arthropoda > Insecta > Lepidoptera > Nymphalidae > Elymnias > Elymnias hypermnestra. Next base: position 1,391,523 of record JACTOM010000103.1, read on the forward strand.
TCAAGAGTGAATGGGAAAGTTGGAAGGGGAAGACCAAGGCGAACCTTCCTGGATCAAATCCAGGACATTTTAAATAAGGGCCAAGTCAAGAGTACTTTGAACCGACGAACTTGTATGAAAGGTTTAATGAGAATGGAAGAAGCGAAGGAGATATTCAAGGATCGTGGCAAGTGGAAGGATGTTGTCTCTGCCTACCCCTATGGGAATGAGGGGTGATGCTATGTATTGATTGATAAATAAAACAATGTTTCCAGGAAGTTCTCCTATTGTAACATATTTTAGGTCGTTCTTGCTCTCTCTGAATTATATGTCTGGATGTGGATATAGTTGTTACAGATTAAAGTGAGCTATTTGTTGAATGTCTTGTTTTATTTTTACCTTTATATAGTTATGGGTTAGACAAAAGGATTTATAACGCTTTATAACTTAAATCATAACGTTAAATAGTATCCAATAACTTTAAAGCATTAAAGTTGCTACAAAGTATTAGTTAACATTAAAAGAGACTTTACATAGGTAAGTAGCAGCCCATTAACGTCCCACTGCTGGGCACAGGCCTCCTCACTCATATGAGAGAGGGTTTTTAGAGCATAGACCCACCACGCTGCTCCACTGCGGATTGGCAGGCATAGTACACAAGTGCACTCTCTATTCCTTCACTCTCATAGTCCGATGTGACGGGAATCCGACACGACCGGAGAGAGATCAGGCGCAGGACCGACGGCTTAACGTGCTCTCCGAGGCACGGGGGTGGATCACACCGCCAACTTCCCAACTTCGGGCAAATATTGAGAAAATCTTAATAGAAAACTCAATATCGATTTTGAATTGGCCCGACCCGGGACTCGAACCCAGGACCTCATGTCTGTAGTCGAACATGCTAACCACTAGACCAATGAGGCAGTCTCAGACTTTACATAAGTGCTACATAAATATTTATATAAGGTAGCAGAATTTGAAACAAGTCTTTTTTTTGTGACCACTTGGCATTAAATGAAACACAGTCGTCTTACACATAAGGTTTATTCACGTGCACACACTATCACTTAGTCCTTTACAGTCCATTTGCCTAACATACAACACTCACAGACAGAGCCGGCCATCTTAACATGACAAACAAAACAATCTGCAACTACCCTCCATAGGAAAATCTAAATTCTACGAGTAAATGTCTTGAAATAATTCTCAACTACCTTCAATATCATTATTATGATAAATTATTTATTATTAATTAATTTCAACATTTAATAACTACTCGACCTTGAAGGTTCCTGAATAAAATAAAGGGAAATATTTTGCAACTACCTTCAGTTTTGTAACTCATCAGAAACAAATGTATAGGTAAAACTAAAATAATTTCTTATTACCTTCACTGTAATACTACGACTAATAAACACATGTTATGAGAAAGAGAATAATTTGTAACTACCCTCATTTTAATATGAACAAATTTTTGGAACAGAAGCAACTCGACTTTTAACATCTTTGAATAAGATAATACCTCGAAACTACCTTCAATTTCAAAATAACTTGTCGAAACAAATATAACGAAGTTTCATCAAAAATAGAGGTATAACTGAAATAATTTCATATTACCTCCACTTTAATACTATGACTCAATAAATTATGTTACCGAAAACAATAATTTTTAACTACCCTCATTCTAACAACTATGACAAACATTAGGATTACAATTAAATCGAAACAGAGTCTGATAAAATAAAGGAGACCAAGCAAGATATTTTTAACTACCGTCAAAATGCAAATCTATTTGTTAGAATCCAATTCGACCTTGAGAAAAACTAGAGACTTTTCATAACTACCTTCAGTTTTCTTATCATAACGTTTCAGAAACAAATATAACTTATTAAGTAAAAGAAACATTTTCGCTATCGTTAAAATCTAATCGAATTAAAAAAACTTCAACTACCTTCATTCTTAACTGGTCCAAAACAAAGATAACTTAAAAGTTAAAAAAGTTGTAACTACCTTAATTTGAATATTATGACTAATAAAAACATATCAGAAACATAATAATTTGTTACTACACTCATTTTCATAATCATACAAACATCTTACTTGTAAGAATCAAATTCGACCTTGAATGTCCTTGACTGGGGGGAAAAGCGGGGGACTTTTGTCATTGTTATGGTGTTAAAATGGCCGGTTCCACGCGGGTGGAGTCTCTGGGTGCTCAGAAGCCCTCCTGGTAGGCCTTGGAGTCGAGCCTGGCCTGCAGCAGTTCCAGCTGCCGTCGAGCTTCACACTGCGGGAAGTTGTTCAGCTCGTAGTACTGGGGCGCGATTCGCAGCAACCATTCAGCTGGATAAAAATTACACATGTATATGGCGCCGTCTATTAGATGATTATGTAAGTTAATTAACTGCAAATATGAATTTTATTAAAAAAAAAATTGCATCTTTATAGAATGTGGATTAAAATGTTTAAATTAGCGCTTTTAATTTCCCGTTCCCCTAGCAATCTCGGTACAAAAATATGAGGTACTTGTGAAATAAATAAGTGCTAGTTGAGTCCCATCAAAATTGGTCTAGTCGTTTCAAAGCTTAACAAGTACAATTGGATTTCCTGTCTTCATGGAATTCTAAGGACAGACAAACATATTTTTTCTATTACATATGAAAGAGGTTATATAAAAAAAAGTTTTCACTTGTACTTGTAATAGATACGTATTTGAAGAGTTTAAGAGTTCATATTAAAAAAATTTACACATGTATATGGCGCCATCTATTGGATGCTTATGTAACTTAATAACTCACAATATGCATTTTGTTCATTCCCTCTGCAACATATTTACCTATATTCTCATGCGATCGATGCGATCTGCCTCATTTGTCTAGTGGTTACCATGTTCAACTACAGACATGAGGTCCTGGATTCGGGGCCCAGGTCGGGGAATTTGAAATCAATATTGAGTTTTCTATTAAGATTTTCACAATATTTGCCCGAAATTGGGAAGTTGGCGGTGTGATCCACCCTCGTGCCTCGGAGAGCACGTTAAGCCGTCGGTCCTGCGCCTGATCTCTCTCCGGTCGTATCGGATTTCCATTACATCGGACTATGAGAGTGAAGGAATTGAGATTGCACTTGTGTACTTTGACTGCCAATCCGCAATGGGGAGCAGCGTGGTGGGTCTGCCCACCCTCGCTCCTCGGAATGAGGAGGCCTGTGCCCAGCAGTGGGACATTAATGAGCTGCTAGTTACTTACTTTTTTTCATGCGATGGGGTTACCTCGAAAACTATTCACTCTATTGAATTGGAATTAAGCATACATATTCCATTCGTGATGTATAATCTCAATGCTAGTTTGTATGTAAAAAGGTCTCACGTTTGATGTCTGTGACAGTCCTGATGTAATTCTTGGTGGTGAGGACGAACTCGTTGTAGATGACCCAGTCGGGCTTGTGGTCCAAACAGGTGGAGGGGTGCAGCTGCACCACCTGGTTGTCCTTTACAGTTAAGTAGTGTCCGGTCCGCTCCAAGTGCGCCACCTGGTGGGGAAAACGTTTTTTTTATTGTTGATAAGTTTCATTGTAATCCCATTTTGCATGGCATTTTTGCTGGTAGTGTGGTCTACGGCGGTACTACGGTCTAACTAGTCACGGCGATGCAGGGAGAGAGAGTGGGGACTCACAGGTGGTATGTTAGAGTGATACGCATATATATTTATAGGGAGAGCGGGGACTCACAGCGGGTATGTTAGATCGAGACGCATCGATATCTATAGTTAGAGCGGGGACTCACAGCAGGTATGTTAGAGCGAGACGCATCGATATATATAGGGATAGTGGGGACTCACAGCGGGTATGTTAGAGCGAGACGCATCGATGTATATAGGGATAGTGGAGACTCACAGCGGGTATGTTAGAGCGAGACGCATCGATATCTATAGGGATAGTGGGGACTCACAGCAGGTATGTTAGAGCGAGACGCATCGATGTATATAGGGATAGTGGAGACTCACAGCGGGTATGTTAGAGCGAGACGCATCGATATATATAGGGATAGTGG
>JACTOM010000103.1:1396824-1431890 GCA_015832385.1 Elymnias hypermnestra
AAGGTGGACCGACGATATAAGGAGGGTCGCCGGTAGCCGCTGGAGCCAGGCGGCGCAAGATCGGGCCTTGTGGGCATCATTTCGTGAGACCTATGTCCAGCAGTGGACGTCCATCGGTTGAAGCGACGACGACGACGACATATGGGTTGGAAAGTAGACAGTGCTTTATAATTAATTGTGAACAACACTCACCAGAAAGCATTGCAGTGATGGAGAGGATCTCATTGGAGCAGTTGTGATTGCAGCTGGCTATCAGCATCTTAGCCAGCTGTGGGTCGAGGGGAAATTCAGCCATTACAGCCCCGAGGTCCGTGAGGTTACCATCATCATCTGAAAATTTTATTATAACCAGTCAAATAAATAGTCAGTTAAAGTACCTTCGCAGTTACTAAAGGCTTGTTCTCGTCATGGAATCTCAAAATAACACTTAGTCAGTTTCTACTATTATATCGACGGTGGAAATAATGCATGTCGTAACCAACAAAATGTTGTTTTAATAAAACTGTAGGATAACGACCCAGATTTAACAAAAAAAATATATAATAATAAACACGGAAGTTATCATTTTATTTGTTTTTATGAAAGTTATTATAAACTTTGGATATAGTACCAGTAACTATTTTTTCTTTCTAGCATCGATAACTACTAATAAAAAGAAAGTAAGTCCCTTCATCATCTAGTCGTTAAAACTTAAACGTAGAAAGAAACATTGAAGTTTCACGTGAGCTTTTAACAGATGGCGCTGTAAACAGATTTTTGCAAAATGTATCTAATAATATATAGATTAAAATAATATGTAGAACGAAATCATTGACATAAAATGGAGAAGATGATGTTTGAAATAACGAATACGTAAGATATGCTGAATGCTTGCTCGTTCAACCACATACGTTTGTCAGTCGCTGATGACAGGTGAAGATAATTTTGGCAGGAAAAAATATTTCCGCTTCCGTAAAGATCATACAATATTAGAGCCCCTAGCTTAAAGTTTCTATGCAAAATAAACTCACCCAGGGCGGCCAAATAGTTGAGCAACTCGAGTGCCCTCATGAGGGTCTCCGGAGCGGGCGGGTCCATGAAGTCAAAGTGCACCAGGTCGTCGATACCCAGCTTTTTCAACTGCAAAACTACAGATCCTAAGTTTGATCTGCAAAACGCAACGCGGCGGGCATTAGGCGTCGGTCGCACTCGGCGGTCCAGCGGCTCGGGCTTAGGGTTTGGGTTTGGGCACTGGGTACTATGGTATGGCCTTAGGGCAATAATTCTTGAACCAAGTTCAGGTATGGGTAAGCGGATATGGTCTTCAAGAGTGGATATTAAATTAGTAAACGTCACTAGAACTGCGCTTAGGGCATGGGTCCCACTGAGTACTTTGGCAGATCTCAGGGTAATGATTCTTGAATTGGGTTAAGGTATGGGGTATGAGGAAAATGATGCGGTTTTAAAAACTGGAAACTTAATAAATGTCACTAGAACTGCGCTTAGAGCATGAGTCCCACTGGGTAGTTTGGCAGGACCTTGGGGAATGATTCTTGAACTGGGTTTAGGTATAGGGTATGAAGAAGCGGATGCGGTTTTAAAAACTGGAAACTTAATCAGTAAATGTCACTAGAACTGCGCTTAGAGCACGAGTCCTACTAGGGGTAATGAATTTTGAACTGAGACAGGGAATAGGGCATGGCGATGTAGTCTTAACGATTGTCTACTCAATCAGTGCATGGTATTAGGACTGGGTTTATGACATCAGTTCCACTGGGTACTATGGAAGGACCTTAGGGTTATGATTCTTGAACTGGGTTAAGATATGGTATAGCGAAGACTTGAAGAATGGGCACTCGTTCAGTACATGATACTAGAACTAGGCTTTAGTCATTTAGCTATACTGGATCTAGATCCATAGGATATGGGGACTTAGTTTAAATGTCGGATAATCAGGAAGCAGATAGTCCAAAAATTGTGTTTAGTTTTACTAGATCTAAGTGCATAGGAGGCTTAGTTGAAAAATTGTATACGTAGGCAGTTAGCCCTAGCCAAGTGGTACAATATGTACCACTTTGCAATATGAAATTTAGGTCTATGACCCATTAGCCAGTAGATGGCCATAGATCTGGGTCATCGGCTACACATGTTAGTACTAAGATTAAGCCCTACATAATAACTAATTTGGCTATACCGGATCTAGGTCCAGACAGCATGAGAGACTTGGTTCAAAAGTTGAATGTTTAGGCGGTAGCCTTATGTGTAAACTCACTTGGCTATAATAGATTTAGAGCATGGGAATTTTGTTTAAAACATTGGGTACTTGGCCAGTAAATGATACTACAACTCTGTTTAGGCTCAACTATCGTAGGGTCCTAATTTGATATGGATCATAAGGATTCAGTCAGTAGAAAATACAGTAACTGAACTGAGGATACACACAATAGTCTCCTAGCTTCTTAATATCTCTCTAAACTGTACTGGAACTTGTCTAAAACATAGGGTTCAAGACTCAAGCATAGCCCACATAAAACAGTATCATAACTAGGCTTTGGGACATAAACCATGGCAAAGGCTGGAGATAAAATTTATTTTAGATCTGGCTTAGATTATCAAGTAGAAGGTTGTATTAGAACTATATTTAGGGCACAGGTCACACATGACAGACATATAGTAGGATCTTAGCAAAGGTTTCTTGAATGAACAAGATTGGAGGATTTAGGCTGTTTAGGGCTACACACAAAAATTCTATAGTTGGGCCTTAGGTAAGGTCTCTTGGCAGTATTAGCAGGCCTACACTAAAATGATTAGAAAGATGTTCCAAAATATTAATAAACAAGAGTGGATTTGACCTTTACACTCTTGAATCTTAGACTGTGTTCTCACTAACCAATTGATGAGATCTTTATATCTTTTGTTTACGTCCAAACAGCTATAAAATACAAAAATGAGAAATAAAAAAAAATCCTAGTAAAGTAGAGTAAACAAGAGAAATAAAAACCACTATTACTAAAGTCACCTCAAAATCTCCGGATAAGTGTTGTCTTGCATCTCATTCTTGTAGGCCTTCTCTGTATAAAGTCTGAAGCACTTCCCTGGCCGAGTTCTTCCGGCTCTACCAGCTCTCTGTTGAGCTGAGGCTTTACTTATTGGTGACACCAGCAAAGACTCCACACGGATTCTCGGATTGTAGACTTTCTGCTTAGAGAAACCAGTGTCTATCACAAATACAACACCATCTATCGTCAAAGACGTTTCAGCTATATTAGTTGACACAACCACTTTCCTTCCAATAGCACCATTTGCTCGATTTGGAGGTGCTGCCTCAAAGATCCTCTGCTGTAAATTGGGCGGCAAAGTCGAGTACAAAGGTATACACTTCAATTCTCCGACATCCGGTCCCAAATTGTCTATCTCCCGTTTAATTCTTTTACATGCATCCTCTATCTCCTCTTGACCAGTCAAAAACAGGAGTATATCACCACCTATTTCCTCGCAGATGTGGATTTGAATCACTGTACGTATGGCAGCCTCCAAATAGTCTCTCTCCGGTTGGGGTGTGTAGAATATTTCTACTGGATGAGTACGACCAGGCACATTCATAAGTGGAGCATTGTCGAAATATTGCTGGAACTTCCCAGCGTCTAATGTGGCTGACATGATAACCAATTTCAAGTCTGTTCGTTGTTTGATAACTTCTTTAAGGACTCCCATTAGGATATCTGTAGCCAAGGTTCTTTCGTGAGCCTCGTCAAGCAATATGACTCTGTATTGTTCGAGCATTGGATCTGACATGGCTTCTCTGAGCAACATACCATCTGTCATGTATTTCAAGACGGTGTGCGGTCCAGAGCAATCCTCAAAACGGATGCTGTAACCGACTTGCTGTCCCAAAGCCACATCCATCTCTTCAGCGACTCTTTGAGCTACAGACATAGCAGCTACCCTTCGAGGTTGGGTACAAGCCACACCAAGTGACTTTCCAACTGTGACTGCGGAAAATTCCACACACCATTGTGGAATTTGGGTGGTCTTTCCTGAACCAGTTTCACCGACTAAGACTACACACTGGTGAGTGTTGAGGAGTCTCATGAAATCATTTTTATACTCCCAAACCGGGAGACCTAGACGTCGACGGAGGAGTTCGTGATAACGTGAGGAATGAGGAAGACCTGGAACAAGGACACGTGGTACTCTAACATTTAAATAGAAATATAGTAATACGTGATTATATCAATACGTGAAGAAAAAGCATTGTACCGTGTTTACGACAGTGTTAGTATTTTCTAATAATTAAACATTAAAAACCCGGTTTGGATGACAGGTAATTTTTTGATACTTAGAGCTGCAAAGGTGAACTCAAGGTCGTTTGTAATAAATCGCCACTAAGAGGACAACCACCGAATCCAAATCGGATGGACAGCATTCAGAAAACTGAAGCAGATGTTCCCAAAATTCCTCAGTGCCTGAAGACTAAGGTCTTCGAACAGCGCATGTTGCCAGCGATTACATTTGTTACCGAGGCATGGTCGCTAACTATAGCCCTCGTTAGAAGACTCAGCTACTAATTGGGCAATAGAGAGGATAATGCTCGTGATTTCCCTATGTGATAAAATTAGAAATTTGGAGAACCATAGGGAATTGGCAGTGGGCAGGGCACATAATTCGTAGTACCGATGGAAGTTGCAGCAGAAAGTGCTAGAAATGCAGCCTCGCACCGCAAGACGCAGCCCTGGCATACCAGGTGGACCAATTGTGCAAGATCTGACATAGTAAAAATCATTAGAAGAAACCTATATCTAACAGAGGACGTCCATTTGTTTACTTTTCAGATGTCTTAAAGTGTATAAATAAAATAAAAGAATTTTAAAACATCTTGTACCTGTATAAGGGTTGATGCCGAGTATGCTGGTAGCTGTTGGTGCAGGGGCGGTCCCGAATGTAATAGCAGACTCAGACGACTCACCACTACCCCCCGACTTCGCAGCAGCAGCAGCTGCTTTCTCTTCTCTGTGTGAAAATAGCATTATTATAAAAAAAAACTAGCTGACCCAGCAAAATGTTGTTTTGCCATATAGTAACTATTATATATATGTGTGTGTGTGTGTGTGTGTGTGTCGGAGTGCAAGAGTCAGTGGAACGATGGCGCCATCTGTGTATCGGCGTGGGGGCAGAGTCAATAAGTGGCAGTCCAGCGCGTTTCTCGGCAGTTCTCGAGTGGCGGTCGGCCGGAGTGGTCGACTATTGAAACTGTCGCGTTCCTAGCTATTATAGTTAATAAGTTTGTGTAAATTGACATCGGGAATATTAAGTGATTGAGCATTATGATCCGAGTTAATTAACAAAGTGTTTGATAGCACCAACATTACCCACGAACGCCCACAGTATAAGAAATTAAATAACGGATCCCATCAATAACGATGTCGGCGGAGAACTCTACGCCCCTGTATTTTATGTTTCTCCGTTCTCTCTTATTCTATCTCCATATAAGAGATATCGAAGAATCTATTGACTCATCACGATATCTCTGGAACCATAAGATGTAGAGACTTGAAATTTGGTAGGAATATTCCTTTTAGCGAGTAGACCTCAATTAAGAATTTTGAGAAATTCCACACAGGGGGTATGCTGGGGTGATAATTAAAAAATTCAAATTTTTCACACTTAAGAAAACTTAAACTATATCTTTTATGGTATGTAAAACTTGGTCAGAATTTTTTTAACATGATGGAATCTATTAAAAGTAAATTTCACCCTCAAAGAGCAATAAGTAGCAGCCAATTAACGTCCCACTGGTGGGCACAGGCCTCCTCACTCCGAGGAGCGAGGGTTTTTACAGCATAGACCCACCAAGCTGCTCCACTGCGTATTGGCAGGCATAGTACACAAGTGCACCCTCTATTCCTTCACTCTCATAGTCCGATGTGACGGGACTCCGACACGACCTGAGAGAGATCAGGCGCAGGACCGACAGCTTAACATGCTCTCCGAGGCACGGGGCTCGCACACATCGCCAACGTCCCAACTTCGGGCAAATATTGACAAACTCTTGATAGAAACCTCAATATTGATTTTGAATTGGCCCGACCTGGGTCTCGAACCCAGGACCTCATGTCTGTAGTCGAACCTGCTAACCACTAGTCCATAGAGGCAGTTACTGCTAAAATAGCAGTGCGGGTATGTTTATTTGTAAAAAAAATTGTCCTAATGAATGAAAATGCAACCAAAAAAACATTCCACGCAGATGAAGTAGCAGGTTCGACTAGTTATTAATAAATGGTGGTTGATTGTAGAAGTCCATTTAACAATTAAAGTAAAATTACATAATTACTTGCAATGCCCCATGGTTTTGGATTATAGATTTATTTTTGTCAAGATAAAAGTATTATGTTATCAAATTTTAATGACTTCCTTTCAAATTATTAAATACACACTTACATTCATAATCTAATTGATATACAGGTTTTACTACAACTAATATTTACATAGAATGTCTGACATTATTAAATTTGGTATCCTTGGAATATGAGCTAACAAACCAGTTGCAGGCCCAGTTATAAGGGTTTTTTTGTGCTGGGATATACCCTTTACACACCCGGATGAAAGACTAATCCAATCCGGAGTGTGGGACTCACTGATAGCAGAATATCCACTAAAACCCAGCGGATTACTGCTCATCCATGAGTCAAAGTCAAAATATCTTTATTCAAGTAGCCCTATTACAGCACTTTTGAATCGTCAAATATCGTTTTTTTTTTCTATTTATTATTTAAATGAATGACTGATGATAACATTAAAGAACGACTTACAATCTTAAGTTACGAGGGTTCTTTCGCGCCCTGATCTGAGAAGAGCCCACAACAAACTCAGTGGGGTGTACGTTTTTTTTAATCATCATTACAAATATATATTTTAAATTTATTCTATATCTATATACATATAGAACAATTCATTCACTCCCACGCTTTTTTGTCTTCTAAGTATTCTTTCAAATTATAGAATGATTTCTCAATTAGTTTTCTTTTAATAAAAGATTTAAATTTATTAAGAGACATTTTTGTAACTTCTTCTGGGAGTTTGTTATAGAACCGTATACAGTTACCCTTGAATGACTTGTCAATTGTGTGAGGTTCCCTAACTATATTCCACTCTAATGACCCAGGTGGTACCGACTATGAGGATCTACCGCTCAGTAGAGGATGAGGACGAGCTCCAGCTTCTTGCTCCCTTAGCTTCTCATTTGCCTCCTTCAGCAAGATGACAGTCTCACAAAAGAAGGAAACCGTCCTCCACCCAAATTTATTGGTGAACATTAACCCAATTATGCTATTCAGTGAAAAATCTCCTCTAACCAGCAGCAACATTGCCCACAATGAGTTAAAATTTAACATTTTAAAATTTGTCATATCTTTTGAATGGAATGTCTGATTTTAATAATTTTAAAAGTATTTTACAGGTATTGAATCAGTCTTTAATAAAATAATCACTTAATAGGATAAAGATTAATACAGAAGCATTAATAATATGGTTTGATTATTTTTGGCACTTTTATTAACTTTTAAAATGTAAAAAAGTATAAGCATAACTACAGTATTTGGAGATATGGCATCACGGATGTTATCGAAAATATTAAGACCTTTTATAATATTATAGAAGAAAAAATATGGTCTGTGTCCCTATTATTTTTGAGAAAGTAATAGAGCTTATGTCACTGAGTGATAATGCTGCTTTCATTGGTGAAAAAGTTTTTGAAATTGTACTAGTAGCTTTAGTGTGAAAACGTAATAAACATACATACATTCATACTCATATAAAAAAACATAAATGTTTCCTGTTTTCAGTATTAGTTTAGATAAGTTCGTATAGCTAATACATATATTTTGTCTCAAACACCCATTCTAAAAGTCTGAGAGTAGGCTTTAGGTTGGAGCCATTAAAGTAATCTGGTTGGAGTTAGGTCACTTCCGGTAGATTCATTTGTAGCATGGCTAAACCATTGCATTCGCACAGTAGGTGCCTTATTGTCTTTTCCTCCTCAATGGAGGTAGAGTACTTGCAGACAAGTAGAGTCTTCTGCAATGCCCATGGTTTTTAAAATAGCTTTTGCACTATAGTAGCCCGTTGCAATTGCCACTGCATTATTATTATAATAATAATGCATTCCTTACCTGTCTTCTACTAAAGTTTTTGAAGCCTTTTGCAAAGCCATGTTTATTGCATCCAAAAACGTTTTGGAATGCCTTAGACCCCCATAATCAGCTTTTCCTGGCATATTCTGATAGTGCAGCATTTACCACTATTGCTATACAGGGTTCAGGACCTATAAACCCTCTGTTCGATTCAACCCATCCGTTTGCTGGTTGCCCTTTATACCTTCAAGCCCTACCATATTGTTCTGTCCAAGACAGTTAAGGCTTCTCACACATTCTAGCATTGGGCCAGATCTGACTTTGCTTGTGTCAAGTGCTTTTAGTGCCACCTGGCTATCTCTGAGGATGATTATTTTCCTACCAACAACTTTGCGGTTTAGCATTTCTTTGACACAAGCAATTGTAGCAAACAGTTCTGATTGAAAAACCAAAGCGTATTGCCCTAGGCTGTAGCTTTTGCTCAGTCCTTTAGTATGTATGCCTGCACTGGTTCCTGATTTCATCCTTGATCCATCAGTGTACTTTGTCAGGCACTTATAGCTATATGTTTAGTAATATATTTAGAAAAATAAAAACGGGTGGACCTTAACCTTTAAAGATAAGAAAAATAGATATTAACTGGTTTTCAGGTCTACCCAATGTGCACACAAAATATCTTGAGAATTGGTTGGGCTGTTCTGTAGGAGTTTGACAAACTTCAAGACACAAGAACTGTATATATTAGAATATCTATTGTGATATTTTATTCTGTTTCAAAAAATCATATTCAAATAGGCCTTTATTCAATTATACACTTTTAAACCATCAAATATAGTTTTATTTTTCACAAAATAATTCCAATATACAACTGATGTTGGCATTAAGGAATGACTTAAAATTCAAGGTTATGACAGTTTCTTCACATCCTGCCCTGACAATAAAAGGTAAGTAGCAGGCCATTAACGTCCCACTGCTGTTCACAGGCTTAATTCAGTCATGGGAGAGGGATGTAAGAGCATAAGACCCACCATGCTGCTCCACTGAAGGATGGCAGGCATAGTAAACAAGTGCACTCTCTATTCATTTACTCTAATCCTTTAAATATTAAGAAAATCTTTAATAGAAAGGTGAATATCAATATTTTAAATTGATCTGACAGGGGACTCGAACCATTTGCAAGTCAGCACAGTGTCTTCTCATAATAATTGTTCGCCACTTTAACAAACATTCAGTGTTAAGCATTTTACATATTTAAAGACACATGGATTGTTGTTGTACTAATTTTATTAAAATAGTTTAAGTTATGTATACTAATAGGTTTGTTTTAGATTTAACTTAGATTTATTGGAGTCTAAGATTATTTTAATATAAACAAAAAATATATTGTTAACAGTGATAACTTGAATATAAATAAAGAAAACCCCAAAGAACACTACCTGTCTATATTTATATATATTCCACCTTGAAGCAATAAGTAAATATATTCTGGTGAAATCAGAGAATATTATTTTATTCTAATAATAGTTTGTTTGTTAGTTAGTTGAATTTAAATATTACTCTGCTTCCAGTTAGAAACTGTGTCTTGGGGATCATTTTCACCTATATATATAAATCCTATACCACTTTATACACAAATTGCACAATGATGTAATTAAAATATTATGCATAAAACATAAATTATGAATAACATTTTTTACATTGATAACAATATTCACTTTTACAGAAAAAACCATATTACACAATTTTAACAAAATAAGAAAACATGTCATGCCATATTTTAGAGTTAAAAAGTTTAGGTTTAGAAATAATTTTCATTGTGCATATGTATCATTAATATAGCAAACAATTTTAGATTTGCCTCTACATAATTAAGAAATTAACAATGTAATTGTTAATTTCAACTTTTACAAAATAATATAATTATTATAATATTATAATGTGGAAGATTATTTAAGCAATCCAAATGTCTGGACTTGATTCCAGTTGCACACAGAAGCAAAATATTACACATTATAACATACAAACCTATATTCTAAAGAGTAACCGTCGAGTTCCTTCTCAACCGAATAAACTTTTCGAACCGGTGGTAGATTTGTTACCAACGGACAAACTATTGACGATTCAAAAGTGCTTTGGACAATAGATCCTACGCAACGAACGCAACAAATATAATATTATTCAATATTAACAGCAACTATAACAGTTACCACCAATGTTTTAATGACGCTGTAGTTCATCTATTTTTCTATGTTCAAATCTCTTTGCAATAAATAGCAGTAATAATTTAAATATATAAAACAATTACTAGTTATTATATTTAATCAAATAATACACGAATCAAGTCTCACATCGTGTATTTAAACAAGCCAGTTTAATTTATATCGCAAAAACAAAGAGAAAACAAGGCATGGTACACCTATTTCACAATATAAAGATAAATATATTTACTAACCTTTTCTTCTTGATGAATGGATCCATCACTTCGATCCTTCGTTTAGACATTTTTATTCAACACATAAAACAACAAACATGCAAGTAAACTCCGCGATTTTTCAGTTTAATAACGAGGTAGGCAACAAAATGGCGACTGTGTCAGAAGCACAGATAAAATAGATATAGTTTTTCTTTTAATTTATCCTTTTTTAAGAGAATGGTAAAAGTTTGAAACCTACAGCCACATTGAGCAAAATTGAAATAGAGATCCTGATAACAATTAAAATATCACATATAAAATTATTATATGAATGATGGTTAAAATAAAATATAATAAATTAAACTTTATAATGACTGTTCTATTCTTTGTTCAACGATTTACATTAACACAATTTATGTATTAAGTTACGAAACAGGTGATCGCAGGTGATGGACTCATATCATATTCTATGTAGAATCCTTAGAGCGCATAAAAGAGGATAGCATAGAGATAGATATGTTGTTTATGTATATACGACGATCACCATTTTATTATTATCCAAAAATAATTTAAATTAAATTGGGTGATAGACAAAGAAACTATTACTGACAGCGAAGTACTAATTTTCGACAATTCTACTGTTTTTCAGTTTGTTCAGTTAATTTTTCGTACGTTAATGCTGTATTGATCGACTGTGAAAAATTTCCTGATGACCTCTTATATAGTTTACGAAATAGTTTAAATTAGGATTAAGTAAATAAAACTTATGTCAAGGCTGTATAGTCTGAAGCTTTTGAATACAATAATTAAGGGTTCAATAAAAAAAGCACGAACTATATCTATTTGTCTATACTCTATACCTTTTTATACACAAAATGTCACACCTAAGGTAACTGCGTATTACTGCTTAATCTTAAATCCTAACAAAAAGTGTATAAAATACTTGGTGAAGTGTGTAATTTATTAATTTTAATAAAAATCGCTGGATTGTGAACAGTTTTGTGTTTAAAAAATAGTGGAATATTATGTGGAAGTGAGTGGAAATGAACTCAATTCGATTAAAAACGCGTTCAAAATGTAGATAAATTCCGAAAACGACGAATATTACGAATACATTGTATTAAACAACTTAGACGTGAGTATTAATTGTTTTTTATATTCTTGGAATTGGGATATTCATACTCCTTAGTAATTCCAAAATGGCCGCACTTTTACATTTTACGATTTATTTTGTAAACTATTTCATTATTATAGTCTTTTCGTTTTATCTTATCTAAGCTTCGGTCTAAAATTTTAATTCGGAAAACATGTTTGACATTGTAAATGTGTTTTATTTTATTAAGTCATTTCAGGTTGTTGAACTTGTTCAATCTTGTCTTGGGACAAATTGAAGATGAGACTTTATGGCCTATTAAAGTCTGGCGCAGTGGTGCGAGTGCTCGCTTACTGATATTAGCCGTGGTTTCGATGCCCGGTAGGGCGAATTAAGGAATTTTCGTTTTCTCATGTGAAACTGTCTGTACTGGTGGGAGGCTTCGGCCGTCCGCGTTCAAAGAGAGAGATTTGAATTTCACATCCAAATTACTAAACCGATTTAAATAAAATTGGTACAGGGATAGTCTAGAGCAGCAGTCAGGGAACCAGGGTAAATTATCCCAAATGGGGTAAAATGAAATTTTTGGGGGTAAAAATGAAACTTTTGTAAATAAAAAACGTATATATATTTTTTTTCACAAAAATATTTTGGAGTTATAATTAAGAAAGTTCCCTGACTGCAGCTCTAGAGCCTGAGAAAGGGCATAGCCCTTTCTTTTACATAGTCTATAACTATTTCCATAGGATCTGAAAAGTGAAAAACAACCACTTACTGTGAGATCTACAACTACATATACCAGATTGACTGAAATTCAGCATAATATATATTAAAAAACAATATATTTAATATATATAAAAAACTGCCTCATTGGTCTAGTGGTTAGCATGTTCAACTACAGACATGAGGTCCTGGATTCAAGTCTCGGGTTGGGCCAATTTGATAATCAATATTCAGTTTTCTTTTAAGATTTTCTCAATAATTGCCCGAAGTTGGCGGTGTGATCCACCCATGTGCCTCAGAGAGCATGTTAAGCCATTGTTTCTGCGCATGATCTCTCTCCAGTTGTATCAGATTCTTGTCACATCAGACTAAGAGTGAAGGAATAAAGAGTGCACTTGTGTATTATGCCTGCCAACCCACAGTGGAGCAGCATGATGGGTCTATGCTCTAGAAACTTTACTATGAGGAGGCCTGTGCCCAGCTATAAGATGCTGCTTACCTTACCTTGTATATAAAAATTCCTTGTCTCAATGTTTGGCCTCATTAAACTCTGAATGTATTCAACCAATATTGATGTGTATTATCTCATTTTTCTAGATATTTTGCAACCTTGTACATATAATAGGGTTATTTTTATTTACAATTGAAACAACTTTTTCTTACAATTTAAACAGAAATGGTTTTGTATGACTTCTCTTGTCAAATAGGTTACACAAGCATCAAAAGTGCCATATTTTTCATCACATATTTAAGTGTACAAAGACAGAGTCAGCTGTTGTTTATATGTATATAAATATATGTTATATATATGAATTTGTGCATTATTATATCATGCTGGTATGTATTTCTACCATATGTTCTACAGGTAATGTCTATTCAGCAAATAGGCCTTCTGACGATGTATATAAATTTAGTGTGTATTAAAGATTAATCTATTTTTACATAGATGACCAAACACCCCAGGGGGCAGGGTATCTTCAGATTTCATTTCCTACTCCATCTAGCATAAACTCGAACACATAGAAAGGAATCTCTAACATTATAATAGATGAAATAGATAAAAAAAAAAATTATTTGATTGCTATGTACGTAGTCGGCTAGAATATTGTAGTTTAATCTGGTCACCATTTACCAAAGTTCAAACAAATAGGATAGAGAACGTACAAGAAAGATTTGTGCGTCACCTGTCCTATAGGTTTGAACTAAATACTTATAACTACGAACATCGCCTTAATTCATTTAATAAAATAAAACTAAAGAATAGAAGAGAACTGTTGGCAATGATGTTTTTATATAAACTGTTTAATAACGAAGTTGACTGTCCCGAGCTGCTACATAAATTCTCCTTTCAAGCACCGCGAACAAATAATCCACGTCACCCATGTAGTTTATTTCACATTAAGCATTACAAAACTAATTTAGGTAAACACTCCCCAATTCCACGCTTGTCACATTCCTACAACACATACACAAAGCAGGATAAGCAGCTGGACATATTTTTCGATAGCTTCGTTGCATACAGGCACAAAATTATTGACATATTATCAAATCAATTTAATTGACATAAAATAAAATAAATTTAGACTAAGATAATTTAATTAAAATATTGTAATATTTTTATAATTATTATTTTTTATTGTATAGCTTTTAGATTTCTTTAAAAAATTGTATTCAGTAAAAAAATTATGCATGCTGTGATAACTGTTACTATAATGTACATTGACCATGACTCTATATAATTAATTTGTATTTCTTTTTATGTGTAAATGTGACATTTGTTAGTTATCCTAAATAAATAAATAAATAAATAAATGATGCTGTAAAAATCATCACAGAATAAATTCAATTAATACTTATACAAACTGTATAAATATCATAGTGTTCAATGCATCATCAGTGTGTAACAAACGTAAGTTTTTATGCACACTGAGTCCCCAATCATTACCTTTTTACTCCATCTTTTGTGAACATGTTAAACCCAGAGAAAGAACTCTAAAAAATTTTACCTTACAATAAATAGAGCTATACAGCTCTATTTCAATTCAATTTCAATCAGAAATTAAATTAATACATTTACAAACCTTATGATTATCAGTGGCTTAATTAGCTCTGATTTATGTGGTATTCCATGACACACCAATGTGCAACAAACCATAGTGTTGTTCTCAAGCACAGTGGTGTTTTGCAATGTACAACACATGATAGCCCTGACTATTTCATACACTGGCCCCAGCTCCGGGAACAATACAGTCTTCAAATGTAACTAGTGCGCATGGAGAAATATAGATAGATGTCTGACAAACAATTACAATTCCATTTGCTACGATTATTGGTTGCATTACTACATTCTCTCTCTCTCACTCACTCACTTCAACCGACGGACATCTACTGCTGGACATAGGTCTTATCTAATGATGCCCACTGCGTCGGATCTTGTGCCACTTGGCACCAGCGGCTACTAGCAACCCTCCTTAGGTCATTTCAGCACCTTCAAACCCCAACGTCCATCGGTTCGTCGGATTATGTGCCCCGCCCATTGCCTCTTCAGTTTCGTGATTCTTAGGGCTATGTCGGTGACTTTAGTTCTTCTACGGATCTCCTATATTCTGATTGGATCTCGTAGAGAATCTCCAAGCATAGCTCTCCATCGCACGCTGTGTGACTTTTGAGCTTTCGAATGAGGCCAATAGTCAGTGACCACGTTTTCGTTAGCAATACTATAAGTGACTTTTATTTAGAATAAACAATAGTTTATTAACTATTGAAAATTTGAACATGATATTTATAGTAAGAGAGCTCACAGTAGGAACAAATTAAAGGGCACATGTTTTAAACTTGCATGAGGACGTTTATACTGATCATCGCTACACACGGTTCCAGGTGTCTGCAATTCTACAATCAGAAATGGATCATCAATCTGAAAAGAAAGGCCAGCGTCGACTGATCAAACCAGAGAACCTTGAACTTTTGATTGAGAACGCAATTGTCCGGGCTTGGGTGAAGGGTGACAGCGATGAAGTAATGAACGCTGAAATTGAGAGAATTCGTACCAATTTTGAGGCAGTTTATTTATGTGATGATGAAAGACCTCTTGATGACAGAGATAAATTAATGTACGAGGAAATTGAAAAAAATCTAGCCAAGATTCAGAGCAATCATGCGAGACCTCGTCGTAATCAGAATATATGGTGGTCTGATGAATTGAATGCGATGCGTATAGTGACTATGGCCTCGCGGCGCAAATACGTGAGATACCGGAGACGGAAGGGTAAAGATGAAGCAGAAGAAGCTCAACTGTATAGGCACTATAGGCAATTGAGTATGACCTACCAACATGCTATTGCTTATGCGAAAAAACGGTCAGCTGAATGGGACGCTAGAAAAAAGAACGGAGATGAAGGTCTAGAAGTGAATAAATGAGCATTAAGCAAAAACATCAGATTCATTTTGATTCATGTGGATCTTTTTTATACAGTGTTTTTTTTATGATTTTAATAAGCAAGTGGCCTTTTAAAATTGATAAAACATGAAGCTGATGATGATGAGGGTAGAAGTAAACATGATGATGGAGTGTGATATATGAATATTTTTTCTTAAGCAAGAAGCTTGAAGAAATCTGCTTTTACACCTATATCCAATGCCTATAATAAGCACTTAATTCTAACATACCATCATCATCATCATCAAAGAATTGCAGTTTCAAGCAGCAGATTTAAATGGATTCATGAGGATCTTTTGTATACCAGAGCCTTTCCTATGTTAGGCAAGTTTCCTTTTAACATAATACTGTCATCATGCTGCATTGGGACCCAATGTAGCAGTGGATTCAATTGAATTAATTAGGATCTGTTCTACATGAAGCTCTTATTATAATAGGCGAGTTTCCTTTTATTATAAAACTATCATGTTGCACTGGGACTCGTTGAATGGATTCAATTGGATTCTTGAGGATCTCTTGTTTATAGAGCCCTTATTGTAATAAACAACTGCCCTTTTATTCTGACATGATAGGGTATATAGATTGCTATAGTTTTCTTTTAACATAATAATAATAATCATCATTTTACAATAGGGCAAATTGGAGTAGTGGATTGTTGTGGATCTTTTTGACACAGACCCCTTATTTATAACAGGTGAATGTTATTTTAACATAATACTGCCATAGTGGAATTTATTGAAGCAATGGATTTAATTGGATTGTTGAGGATACTTTGTACATGAAGCCCTTCATATAGTGTCAAATTTATAATCACTTACCATATTGCAATAGGACCAATGGAAGTAATTGATTCAAATGGATTCTTGAGGATCTTTCATTAACCCCCTTTCTATAATAAACAAATGTCCCTTTGTTATAACATAATATTGTATACAGATTGCTTATTGTAAAAGGCAAGTTTTCTTTTATATAACACTCACTGCAATAGGGCCCATTGAAGCAGTGGATTCAATTGGATTCTTGTGTATCTGTTTTATACAGAGTTTATGCCATACATCAGACACTGCAGACTAGTATAGATAGTGCATTTAATGATTAAGTTGATGAATAGTTTATATTTTACATTAGTTAAGCTTTCTTTTAATTTTCATTATTATAAGACTTTTGATTTTGCTGACAGTTTAGCGCTGGAATGTTATCTCAACTGATGGTATGTGATGTTACAGTCTAAGATAGTAATGTATAAACTTTGTTAGCAGTGGATTCTATTGGAATTATGAGGATCTTTTGGATAGAAAACCCTTATAATAGTCAAGCATCCTTTTATTCTAACACAACACTGTATACAGATTGTTATTATAATAAGCAGGTTTTCTTTTAATATAACACTATCATTGCGATGGGACCCATTGAAGCAGTGGATTCAATTGGATTTTTGTGGATCTTTTGTAAACAGAACCATTTGCCTGTACAGACTGTAGCCTTAGTAAGATATTAGTGCATTTAACAATTAAGCCAATGATTAGTTAATTTTTTTGCATTAGTGTTATCCCACCTGGTGATGATACAGTCTAAGATGGTAATATATAAACCTTGTAAGCAGTGGATTCAATTGGATTTTTGTGGATCTTTTGTACATAAAGTCGTTTGCCATATACCAGAGATTTAATGATATAGTAGTACATTTATTAATTCAGTCAATGAATAGTTTTTTTTATTTTTTTTTATTATAAGACGTATTATTTTGCTGAGAGTTTAACGCTGGAATGTTTTCTCCCCTAATGGGTAAGTGGTGATTCAATTTAAGATTGTAACATGTTAAACTAGTAAAAGGAAAATAAGTGCTTTTTAATTTTCTCTACAACATTATACCAGATTGCAGATTGGCTGCTAATCTTTTTTGGTAGTAAGGTAACTAATCATAGCCGAGGCCTCCGACCAGTCAAAGTCCATCCAGTCCACAATCCTAATTTACCCCTGACGGAGATCGAAGTCTGAACTGTATTCTAGAAAAGCGAGGCTGTCAGATTTGTATGTTTAATAATGAAGGCTGTGAATTTGAGCATATTATTGGTGTGGTGTTTTTTTTATCTTTTTATTTCATTAATGTGAGTTTAAAAGTGTATTGTTATTGATAAGTATATGTATTATTTTTCAAAAGGTCTTTTTATTACTGTTCTTGATTAACCATAAAACGTTTGTCTATTTGACAAAAAGTTGTTTTAAATTTACAATTTAGAAAAAGCAATATTCTAAATTTCTCTCACCGTGAATCGAATTCAAGACATCTATCAACGAACCGGACATTTGCACTATTGAGCTAGCAAAACCTACAAACTCTAGTCTATACGCAATAAATAATACGGCTCGAAGGACCATAATCATGGAATGTAGTTAATATATAGGACCCTTTGATAAGTTGACAAATAGGTCTAAATTTCATACTGGGGCTTTATCTTAAAAGGTTACAGGAGCCATTATCGTGGAATGTAGTTAATACATAGGACCCTTTGATAACTTGACAAATAGTTACAGGAGAGTCATCTCCTTTATATTACAATTAAATAATGTGGTTCAAATAGATAACGTTTTCCATTTTATTGTAAAAAAATGACATATTTATACAAATACTATATACTACTATATTTCGCGTAATTTCGTCTGCGTATACTTAATATACGGCACTATTTCAAAAAATATTCAAGGATTAGGAAAGGAGCAAAATTTCATGTATGGTGCTGCTGGTTAGCGCATAACTGTATGCATTGATGCAAGCTGACACGGAAGCTCGCTAATCTGCTAAGAGGCAATTTACCTCTTATGGTTTCTACACAGCATCGTACACATCTCTTGCTTGATGGTACGACTTTGCTTAGATAAATTAGAAAATTGGATTTTGCTAAATATGGTTAAACCCAGTACCTCTGCTAGCAAAGAGGATACTAGCACCGCTATGCCGCTGCAATAATGGTTATTTTATACACAGTAGAAATAAGGCTCGAAGGACCATAATCGTGGTATGTAGATAATATTTAGGACCCTTTGATAAGTTGACAAATAGGTCTAAATTGAATACTAAGAGTTTATCTTCAAAGGTTACAGATGTCATCGTATGAAATAGTGTGAGTGAAATAGATAACATGACCCATTTTACTGTGGTAGGTAGTAAAAGGAAGACATATCTATACAAATTCTAGCCGATTCGCGCGATTTCGTCTGCGCTCACGTAAAATGTGGCACTATTTAATTATTTGAAAAATTCCTTATTCAAGGATTAGCAAATTAGCAAGATATCATAAAAGTATATGGTGCTGCATTTATAGCTAGCGCATGACTGTGATGAGATTGAAGCGCGCTAACTTTGTAATTGGAATTTTACCTTTCATGTTTTCTATACAGCATCGTACCGGAACAAAAATCTCATTGCTTGACTGTACGACCTTGCTCAGATAAATTACATAGTGCAATTTCCTAAATATCGTTAAACCCAGTACTTCTGCTAGCTACGGTGGTACTCGCACCACTGCGCCAACGACGCCCTACAATGGCTGTTCTATACACAATTAAAATACGGCTCGTAGGACCATAATAAGATATACGCAAAATAGTATCTCGCAGCTTCAATTGTCATAATACTCGGAGAAAAATATTGTATCAAACCGCGTGCTGTTGACCCTTGGTCTAATTGCTCTTAATTGTGCCAATTCAAATGTTTGTAACAATTATACGCTTATTCCTATATGGGACCAATGATTCACATTCGACTGCTGTTAAACTTTGGGATGGAGTGGATTAATAAACTGAGTAATTTACTGGGTTAAATAGTGTTAAGCTTTGTGCGAAATGTTCCATTTGTGTTATTAATAGGTGCAGCAAAAACAGTACGAAAAATACAATCGGTCGGTGTATGAAATTTCCCCCATTCATTTACACTATAGTTTATATAGAGAGGGAGTGTGCAATAATGATATTTAATTGAAATTATGCTTAAATAATACATTAAATCAATGAAAAAAAATTTCACACTACAATGTATTTCATACATACAAGGTCAACCCAATGTCGTTTATCATAAATCGCTACTAAGCGATAAGACCACCTGTTTATTTTTAAGGTGCCTTAAAGTGTGTGTTTCAAAAGATTTTTTACCTCAAATAACATTAAATCAATAAACACATCATTACACATACTATCATGTATTTGACACACATAAGTACATGTTTATTGTTGAAGTCTGCCGTCAAATTAAGAATATGTGGGCCCGTTAATTTTAATGAATAAAAATTTCAAAAATAAGGAACGTACAGACATTGTGAGCCTGTCTGTTGAACGGACGATAGGGCTGGCGTCTATTGAATTAGAGCAGTTTGTTATAGTAACAGTTTATAGGCCGCCTTTGTCCAATTTTAAAATATTCGAAAAATTAATGGAGCAGGTATTATTCATAATTTAAAAAACAAACAAAAATATAGTAGTATGTGATGACTTTAATATTTTGGAATGTAGCTCTTTAAGTATGAAACTGTTAAATCTTTTTAACACTTAAAATCTATCGTGGATCCTACAAGAATAACCTCTACCAGCGTCACTTGTACGTATAAACGCACACATACTTACTTACATACTGACCCCCCCCTCACATGCTAATTACGTGTGAGGGGGTTGGGGGGGGGGACACGCACACACATCACTCTATAAATTTTTATTAATATTTTTATTACCTTCATGTGTTACACTATCAACCTTCTTTTTGTTACTGTCTTTGTGTAATCTTAAGTGGCCTTACTTTGTATAATATCCCTAACTATTATATATTTGTATTAGTAGCTGTTGATTACAATAAAATAAAAATATTATAGTTGCGTTCTAAATCGTTGGTTGTCAATGTCAAATGTCAAAAGCAAAAGCATTCTTTAAATTAATTTAGATTTTTGAAAGAACATCAAATGACATTTGATTGACATTCCAAAAATTTTATTTCTGAACGACTTTTAAATTTAATCGATTTCTAAACGACGTAACGAATATCAAACGTTTCACATTTAGGATTAGTTAATAAGGGAAAGCGAAATTGTTGTTTTTACTTTTGTTTGGTTGTTTTGTTTGTGTCATTCCTTATATTTTATTTTGTATTTGTAAGGGTGGCGGTTATTAACAATAAGATACCAACTATTTGTAGAAAAAATTAAATTCTGTTTTATGATCTCTTAAACCGTATCTCCTTTGTGCCTTCTCCAATTTACGTTACACTGGCGAAATGCCGTGTGCCCAATTGTCATTTTTATGATATTTACTCACATTTTAAAGTTGGACTTCCACAAATAATTCACAACCGAAATCAGTCCAGCATTTCTCGAGTTTTAGCGAGACTGACGAATTCTGAATTATATAATTTCTGTTGTATATTGATTTTTGTTATTACCATGTCTCCAGATGGTAGTTCGTACGGCGAACAACTCATAGTTGGCAAAAATCGGCTGCAATATGGGACAGCAGACGTCTAGAAAAAGTTAGTATACTTATCTAAACTAATATTATAAAGAGGAAACATTCGTGTTTTTATATATGTCGGAGAATAAGAGAAAAGAAGGGTTCTCGTCATTAGTGGCATCCATAATTCAATCTCCATACTGTGGGCGTTGGGTAATGTTGCTGCAATCAAACACTTTATTAATTAACTCTGATTATAATGTTCAGTCACTTAATGTTCCCGATATCAATTTACACAAACTCATTAATAATAATAGCCAGGAACGCGCCAGTTTCATACAGTCGATCGCTCTGGCGGACTATCACTCGGGAACTAGTCCGCTGTTGGCTCACGACGCATGACTCTGTCCCACGCCATAGACAGATGGCGCCAGCGTTCCACTGACTACTGCACTCCGACATATATATGTTTTCACATATTAGAAAGCTGCATTTTCACTGAGCGACACAGGCTATATTACTTTCTCAAAAAAAAAAAAAAAAATGAATTGGTATCCCTAATAAAAATGCATTAATGTGGGTGTGAAAAAGTTGGTCACAAAAAATCTGTCATCGCGTGCGCTGCGGAAACTATTGATGATAAATCGAAAAAATGTTCTACAATATTATACGTATTAATATATACAAAAAAGTCCGCGATGCCATCTGTCCATCTACTATAGTCATACCTACTTTTTTACATTTTAAAAGTAATAAAATTGCCGACAATAATCAAACCATATTATTCATAGCTCTGTATTAATATTTTATTGAAAAATGCTTTAAAATGCTTATTAAATTAAAATCTGACATTCCATTCAAAAGATATAACGAATTTAAAAATGTCAATCTAAAAAAAAAGATGATCAGAGTGTTAGATGTCGTGTATAAGGAAGTTCTCAGAAAATAAAGTATTACAAATAAATCTCTTCTCTATTATTGTAGAAGAAAGTTTTGTTTAGCTGTAGTGTTTTTAATTTGACTAATGTCGGACACTCTACGTAAATGATTACAAATTAAAAAAAAAGGTATTACTTAGATTCGTTGCAAGATAAAGTCTGTATAATGATTAGATTGTGATTGTGTAAATGTGTATCTAACAATCTGAAAGGTTGTTAAAAAAAGTTTTTAATTCGTAAGTTGAATGATAGAGAAACTATACAGTTCGTTCGCTTTAAAAATGCAGTGAGTCATCATTGTGCGCCTGCCCGGCCCCGCCCCCTAAAACAAATCTTTTCAAATTTTAAAGTCAAGTTTACAGCGACCAGTTGATTTCACAATGATGACTCGCTGCATTTTTAACGCGGACGAACTCGTAGATTTAGAAAAGGCCTATGATCGAGTGGTGAGGAATGATCTGTGGTCGACGTTATCAACGTATGGGGTGAGCGGTTGTCTGATCCAAGCATTGAAGTCTCTATGAGGGTTCTAGTGCTTGTGTCAGAATATACGGAGCGTACATTGAGTGGTTTCCTGTCAAAAGAGGGGTTCGACAGGGATGTGTTGCGTCACCATGGCTGTTCAACCTTTTCATGGATAATTGTTTGACATATTTAAAATAAAGTACGTATGGGTTAAGAATGAATGAATTACTCATCAAATGTTTACTCTACGCTGATGATCAAGTAATACTTGCGTCATCCGCTAATGAGCTACAGGAGATGGTAAATATTATGAATAAAGCTTTGAAAGGGAAAGAAATGAAAGTGAATGTAAACAAAACGAAAGTTATGCTTTTTGAACGAGATGAATCTATGATGAATGGCAATATTTTGATAGATGGGGAACAAGTGGAAGAGGTGAAAGAATTTGTATACTTGGGATCTAAATTTACAAAAGATGGAACATGTGAAAGTGATATCGAAAGGAGAGTGAATGCAGGGAATATGGTAAATGGTGCTCTGCATGCTTTTATGAATAGCCAGATGGTGTCTCAAAGGGCTAGACTGGCAGTGCATGCTGGAGTGTTGGTGCCAACACTTATGTATGGTAGTGAAAGTTGGGTATGGCAGAAGAATCACAAAAGTAAAATAAATGCGGTAGAGATGAGAGCGTTGAGAAGCATGAGTGGATTAAAACTGAGTGACAGAGTAAGAAATAGTGTGATAAGAGAAAGTTGTGGTATAAAAGAAGACGTAGTGACTCAAATTGAGAAAGGTATGCTTAGATGGTTTGGGCATGTAGAGAGAATGAATGAAAGGAGACTGACAAAATGGATTTATGAGTCAAGAGTGAATGCGAAAGTTGGCGAACATCTTGATTAGAGGATGGCTTATGTAAAGATTTATACGTAATTGTATCATATATTTTGATTGTTTTTTCTATATTGGTGTCTGTGTGTGTCGTACGCCAGCCGACGAGTGCTCGTGCGGGTGCGGTTGGGAGAGAAGCCGCTATGCCGATTCGCCGAGCAGCGTGCAGCGCTACGTGAATGCAGTCACAGAGAGGTGACCATAAAATACCGTGATCTATGGGATTTTTAATATGTCTATCATCAAACCAACGTACATTCTCTATCATAAGATATATAAAACAAAAAACCTCACATTTCAAATAATAAATCAAACTAAAATACGGTTGAAGGAAAACTATCATCCATGCATTACACATACGCAAACACACTCACACACACACACACATTTTACGTGATCACATGATCACACACATATGTTTAAAGACGGTTTGGATTGTATTTTCATAATTTATTATTCAGCTCATCTATAATATGGAAATGAATCGCAAAATGTGTTGGTAAGCGCATAACTCAACAAAGCCTGGACCAATTTTGCCAATTAATTCGTTTTAATGCTCGTTGAAGTCTAAGGATGGTTTTTACGGCGAGTAAAGTTCTAATAATTGCAGGGGAAGATCTTAAAAACAGCCCTTTTCTGTTTCCCATAGAAAAGTTTTCTAAATAAATTGTATAGTCAATTTGTCCTCACTGTTGTCTAAGCAAGAGTCAATTTGCACTTTATTACTGCTGCACAAAGTTCAAAATCAATTGAATAGTCACAAAATGTAAGAGCTATAGATCATAAGTACTGCTGTAATTTCATTTCAAAATTCATTGGTAAAACTGAAGTCTGGCACTTTCCAAATCTTTTTGACAGAACGAATTCTGTCACGTCTGCTATTTAATAATATTTTTATTAATTGGAAACACCAATAAAAATTGTAATATACGGTTAACACTACTTCAAAAGAGCTCCAATTTACAATAAAGAATTTTTATTTATTTATTTATTGTTTTGTAGACTGTCGGGGAGGGAATGCGCCTGTCGCAGGCGACGTTGGAGGCGGCCCGCTTGTGTGTGCACCGCGTACCGACGCGTTAGCGACGCCTGCCACGAGGACGGGTGAGACATACATATGAAACATATACAGGGTGGCTGCTAGCCAGCCACCTGCCTCCTAATTGGCCATGGCCTGCTGAAATAAATATAAGAGTAACAATAAATATGCTTAGAAATGCAAAAAAAATTGAGGAGGACGGGTGAGACATATAAGGTAAGTAAAGGTAAGTAGCAGCCCATTAACGTCCCACTGTTAGGCACAGGCCTCCTCGCTCATATGAGAGAGGGTTTTTAGTGCATAGACCCACCACGCTGCTCCACTGCGGATTGGCAGGCATAGTACACAAGTGTACTCTCTATTCCTTCACTCTCATAGTCCGACATGACAGCAATCCGACACGACCGGAGAGAGAGATCAGGCGCAGGACCGACGGCTTAACGTGCTCTCCGAGGCACGGGGGTGAATCACACCGCCAACTTCCCAACTTCGGGCAAATATTGAGAAAATCTTAATAGGAAACTCAAAATCGATTTCGAACTGGCCCGACCCGGGACTCGAACCCAGGACCTCATGTCTGTAGTCGAAACATGCTAACCACTAGACCAGTGAGGCAGTCGACTGCCTCATTGGAGACATATATATGACACATATTCGGGGTGGCTGCTATTCTTGGATTCCTTCACATTTTCCAGCCAGCGACCTGCCTCCTAATTGACCATGGCCTGCTGGAATAAATATAAGAGTAACAATAAATATGGTTAGAAATGCAAAAAAAAATTTGAAATGTGTACCACATCAATATTCATATAACATTTGTGGACTGTTTCCAATGTTCTCATAACATTTGTGGGTCGAACCAATACCAGCATAACATTTATAGTCTGCACCAATATCACCATTTGTGGCTGACCCATGATCTAAACTACCAAAATAACATAGTTGAAGTAAAATTTTGTGTAGACCTATGTCTAATATTGGAGTAAAACAAGGTTAAAAACTAGTGCAATTTTTCTGACAGTCTGGCGGCAGTGTTGTCTCTGGGCAGAGACCTTCGCAGGGAGCTTGATGCCATCGTACTCAATTCTGGTGAGTGATCATTATTTGTATATACTTCGTTCGCGTTAAGAATGCAATGATATCTTCAACTGGACACTGTGAACCTGTAATTGGAATATATTTGATTGGTTAGGGCAAACAATGATGACTCACTGCATTTTTAACGCGAACGAAGTATAGTTTCCTTTCCTTAAGTCTTTTTACTCTGATATTTATACCTGAATAGCATTTTAAGACATTCTCTCTATATTTCAGATGGTGATGCTAACAGAGAGCTTGGGGAACCCACTGCTGAACTGTATGTACTCTCCGTAGAACCAAACAGAGGGTAAGTACCTCTACTCATTCGATAACATGTATTATATTTGATACAATGATATAAAATCTCGAAAATAGTGTATTCCATGTATGCTGGGCCGATTTTAATAATTCTTTTTTCATTAGAGAGCTACATTATCACTGAGTAATATAGTACTAGACTATATTTAGTACTAGATTACTATAAAAATCTTTAGAAATTCCTGTTGAAACCAACCGAAGGTGTAACAAAATTAGCCATAAAATGTCTTTCATCGCATACGCTGTGAAGAGTACTAATGATAGGACAAAAAATGTAATATTCCATTCAAAAGATATCATGAAATTAAAATATGCCGGCGGCGGCCGCCACGCAGCGCATCGAGTAACTAACTTTGCCTTACGCAGTGGACGCGAGCGACATTGAATATTTCCAGTTTTAATATGCTTCACTTAAAAAGTTCTTTTCAGAGCTACTTAGTTTTAGTATTAGGAATCACACTTTTTCATAATAACTTCATGGCCGTTTTAATTATTATGCTTATAACTTAAATATCTGTACCTATTTATGTCTACCCGAGCGAAGCCGGGACAGGGCGCTAGTCTATAATAAAAATGTATCCTGTTTCATACATAGAGATACAATAGTTTACAAAAATGTATCCCACTTCATAAAGCGACACAATTGGCTATAAAATTGTTTCACATTTCATTCATGGGTATAGCATTGCTAACAGAAATACACTCTTTTTTAGACACAGCCATAAGATTGCTAATTAAACTATATTCGATAAAAGGAATTCTTAACGAAAATGTATCCCATTTTATAAAGGAACATACAATTGTTAACAAAAATATTCTCATTGTGATATAGGATGATGCAATTATAACAAAAATATATTCAATGTGACATAAATTGGTGCAATTGATGCAGGGGAGTACAATTCCTGGCGAAAATGTATCACATGTCATACAGGGAAATACAATTAGTTACAAAAATGTATCCCATTACACGCAGCGACATACAATTGCTTACAAAAATATATCCCATTACATACAAGGACATTTGAATTGCTTAAAAAAATGGATCCCATTACATACTGGAATATATAATTTCCTACAAAAATGCATCCCATTTCATATTAGAATATATAATTTCTTACAAAAATGCATCCCATTCAACTCAGGAACATTAAAATTGCTTAAAAAAATGTATCCCATTGCATACAGCTACAAGCAAATACTTAAAAAAATTGATCGCATTTCGTACTGGTATACATAATTTCTTACAAAAATTCATCCCATTTCACACACGTACATTTAAATTGCATACAAAAATGTATCCCATTACATACAGTGACATTCAATTGCTTACAAAAATCAATCCCATTTCACACACGTACATTTAAATTGCGTACTGAAATGTATCCCATTACATACAGTGACATTCAATTGCATACAAAAATCAATCCCATTCCACACAAGGACATTTAAATTGCGTACAAAAATGGATCCCATTACATACAGTGACATACAATTGCTTACAAAAATGAATCCTTTTTCATACATAGACATACTGACAGACATAATTTGACTGTCTTTCCCAGAGAGGGTGAGACTTCCGAGGGGGCCAGGCGGAGAGAGAGACCTCAGGCAGCCGATCGACCTATAAGGAGGTTCCAGGTAACCTAAAATATGTTAAATATGCAGTGGTTGTAATTCGCTGTTAAATAACACTTATTGCTATTAGCCAAATAATAAGCGCATACTACATAGTTCCCGTGGGGTTATGAGGCAGTCCGTTAAATATCTTTTTCTGTTTGTCTTCTAGGTGGTGTGTGGTAACGAGCTGCGAGCGCTGCTTTTGAGAGCACCCGCCCTGGACCACCTTCCATCGCCCCCCACCACTGTACACACGCAGGTACGTTCATATATATCCTAGATCATACCTGGCATGCTTCGTAATGTCGCATTGAACTGACAAAAGTACAGTACGCATCGAGTAAGCGTTTTCCTGATCTTTATTTGTAGGTTTATTTTTATTCTATTTACTATTATTATATAAATCTAATCTATCTAATTTGAATTTAATTAAACATTATGTGCAATGTAAAAAATTAAAAAAAACGTCGCGAACACTCATATACGCCTGGAATTTCCCGTTTTCACGGAGAAATTTGTATATATTTTTCCTTGGTATATTGGCTTACGAGATTGTGAAATTTACGTCAAAACATACACACAGATTTTAAATTTAATGTACGTATGCTCAGCTCGGCAAACGATCTCTGGATCTTTAAACAAACACATAAGTTGTTTTATATACAATCGTTGATAATAATAATAATAATAATAATAATTCATCAGTACATCATGTGTAAGTGTGTTATGCTTATTACAATTGTTATTATAATTTCGTCATGCGTACGTATGCGCAGCCCGGCAAAGGATTTCTGGGTGTTTTGAAAAACTATATATTTTTAACAAGAAATGGTTGTCTCGAAGAGTGCTTGTAGCAATAAGACCGCCTTTGCACGCTATTATTATAGTAATAAGTATCTTAGTTTATATCTTTTTACTTTTATTTTGTGTGCAAGAAAGTTTTCTGTCTCTCTCTCTCTCTTTCTCTCTCTCCCTCTATAGGTTGACTTTCATTGCAATTGTCAATCGTCATATTGTTCATGTACGTAATGCTCCGCATGGCAAACGATTTCCAGACCCTTATGAGATTCGTTGCGTTTGGTTTCAGGTGGACTACAAGCATTGTCTGGTGCCTGATCTCCAGGAGATTACCGCTTGCTCCTTCTACTGGGGCAAGATGGATCGCTACGAGGCCGAAAGGCTCCTCGATAATAAACCTGAAGGTATGTAAGTTATACTTGTCATCCTACTGTTGGCCATAGGAACCTCGATAAAACATCACCCTTAGCCATTCTTTATTCAGTCCAGTATAGATAGTTAAGATAGAATACGAGTATAAGTAGTCATTTGGAATCGACGGTTGATAGAAAACCTATCAATGATTCTTAATGATTCGATTCTACTGTGAAGTAACCAGCAAAAAACGCTTTCATGCTCATTTTTTTATAAATGACCTTGTATGACCTTGAATGTAAAATCAAGTAAAAACAATATCTTATTAAATAATATCGATTTTTACTCTTTTAGATATAATTTTACTAAATAATATTTCATATATCAGCACACTACCATCTTAGATAGTATCATCACTCACCAAGATATTAAAGTTAAGCCATAACTTGTCAGCAATAAACCATCACCTAATTATATATATATATCCTTGCAAATGTATCTAATTGACGCTTAAAGCTGATTATTATGCTCTACAGTTGTTTTATATGTATAACCCATCATCCTTCCGTGGTGTAGAATTGTGGGTTTATGTTTTACAACCTATTCACCTATGAGTGAGGTCTGTATTCAGAAGTGGGATGAGAATCTCTCATACACCCTCATATGTGTGCGATCTGTGGTTAAAAGTGGGATATTAATAGGGTGTTAAAACCAGGAATGGAGCAGCAGAAGGTTCTATGCTCCCTATTCTGCGAGTCCCAGTAGTGGGATGTTCATTATAAACAGCACTATAACAGCATGGTGGGTCTATGCTCTAATTCTCTTTTTTTATGAGTGAAGTCATTGTTCAGCAGTGGGATGTTAATCTCTAATTCACTGTAATATCAGTGGGATCAATGATCACCAGTGGGATATTAATTGGGTGTTAAAATCCGCAGTGGAGCAATGTGGTGGGTCTATGTTCTAATTCTCTCTTTTACGAATGAGGTCTTTGTCCAGCAGTGGGATATTAATAGGGTGTTAAAACCCATAGTGGAGCAACGGGGTAGGGCTATGCTATCTTTTCTACGAGTCCCAGTCGTGGGATGCTCTAATTCTCTCTTTTATGAGTGAGAGATTTGTACAGCAGCGGGATGTAAATCTAATTCACTCTCACATGTGTGGGATCTGTCTTCAGCAGTGGAATATTAATAGTGGCAAAACCCGCCTTGGAGCAGTGTAGTAAGTCTACATTTTCTACAAGTCCCAGTTGTGGGACGTTAAAACTTGCATAGGATGTTAAAACTAGCATTACAGCAGCATGGTGGGTCTATGCTTTAAGAGATCTTTACTATGAGTGAGATATGTGCCCGGCGGTGGGACGTTAATACCTACCTTAATTTATATTCTCTTCTACAGGTACGTTCCTTCTGCGAGACTCTGCGCAAGAGGAGCACCTGTTCTCGGTGTCATTCCGGAAATATGGGCGTTCTCTCCACGCGCGTATAGAGCACTATCAACATCGGTTCAGCTTTGATTCCCACGACCCAGCTGTGTTCGCTGCGACCACCGTCACCGGGCTCATCGAGCACTACAAGGTGACCCGCCATGCCAAATTTATCTTTGACCTTTTGTATAGAATATTGATTAACTATGATCTCAAATTATGATCCCTCGAGCCGCATTTCTAAACAATATAACACTCGACTTCTTGCTATACTTGTCTTGTGTTACTGTTGTAGCTTTTTTGTCATCATTTTACATGAGATATAGATTGAATTTGATCTCAACGTATGGTCCTTCGAGCCGCACTTTACCCACATATTCACCAAGCTAAATAAAACACTCACTGACTTCTTGCTATACTCGTTTTTTTCTACTGTTGTAGCTTATTCTCATCATTTTACCTGAGATATTGATTGTATTTGATCTCAACTTTTGGTCCTTCGATCTAAAAATCTACCCACATTTTCAATTTTTTCATTATACTATTTAATATAACATTCACCGACTCCTTGCTATACTTGTTTTCTTTTACTGTTGTAACTTTTTGTCATAATTTTACATGAGATATTAATCAAATTTGATGTCAACTTATGGTCCTTCGAGCCGCTTTTCTACCTACATTTTTACTATACTAAATAATAAAACACTGACTTCTTGTTATTCTCGTCTTGTTCTACTGTTGTAGATTTTTGTTATCATTTTACACGAAATATTGATTAATCTTGATTTTAAATTATGGTCCTTCGAGTCGCATTTTTAATCACATTTTCAACTTTTCCCCAATCTGAATAACTAAAACGGAATCCATAATGAACTTGCATATATATTTCTGACAAACGTTCGGTAAGCAATGAGCAAGAGCTCAATGCTTCATGCAAAATCTGAATGTAATCTAATTAAATATAAAGTAAAACTAAAGTTAGCAAAACATAGTGTTATTTGTACTAACGTGTGTGTGTCGGTGTCCCCAGCAGGACCCCGCTTGTGTGATGTTCTTCGAGCCAATGCTTACAGCGCCGCTGCCTAGGACCGCCCCCTTCTCCCTCCAGCAGCTGGCGAGGGCCGTCATCGTATCCCACGTTAACTACGATGGTGAGACCACTTACAACTGTATAGATTAATATTTAGATTCCAATTTTTTTAACTACCCCCAACTTTTTTTTGTATCTGATGGTAACCGGTGCCAACCTGGTAACAGGTAATTTAATCCAGATATCTTATATTTGTATTGGATGATCAATATTATGTGATTCAAAGTCACTTATTAGTATAAATTGTATCTAGATGAATTACTAATGAGTTTCTTGCCAATTTCTTAGTTCCAGTAGTTGATTCATTACCAACTGATAGATTCCTCTGGGAAATTGTTAATTGCTCACCATTGTTAGGGGTGTACAAATCGAATATCAATATATTCGAATCAGA
Organism: Elymnias hypermnestra; assembly: GCA_015832385.1. NCBI lineage: Eukaryota > Metazoa > Arthropoda > Insecta > Lepidoptera > Nymphalidae > Elymnias > Elymnias hypermnestra. The sequence continues at coordinate 1,428,441 of JACTOM010000103.1, forward strand.
TAATTTCAAAAAATCGAATAAAATAGATTAATTCGGAAAAAAAATCGAATTCTTCCATTCGAGTTTCGAATCGAGTATTAGCATTCGATTCGGAACGATTAATTCGAATTATTCGAACATCCCTATTTTTTTATATCAACGCCCAGTCTGGCAAATGACTTTTAGACCATTCGTTGCCTAAAAATCAAAGTATTTTATTTTATAGATTAATTTTTGCCTGCCATAATCTTTTTGCGATAACTCCTAAGATATTTATTTACATTGTATGGTGTTATATTAATATATATGCATGTTTAAATTGATTCTCTCTGTCTGTTGTAACCTCATTATATATACACACCGGCATATTTAGCGGAACATAAAAAAAAAAAAGGTTTTAGTATATTCGATACCAGTATCATAACCTTATATGATACTGATATCAAATATTTCTTTTTTTGTTTCGCTAAATATGTCGTTGTGTATATATTCTTAAAAGATAAAAATAGATGCAGCGAGTTATCATTTAAAGATAGACATATGGTATTGTGTAATTTTTTGTAAATCTATAAAAGAGCCCTAGATTGTTTAGTTGTATCCCCTAAGTGATTAGACAGCGTTTGTAATTGTGTGACACACTTTCTCAAAAAATAAAAATGGATGTAGTGAGTTATCAATAAAAGATAGATGTATAGTATGGTTTACTGTTTTGTAGATCTACAAAAGAGTATTGTTTCGTTATATCTCTACGGGCTTAGGCAGCGTTTGTACTTGTGTGACACATTTTCTCAAAAAATAAATATGGATGTAGTGAGTTATCATCAAAAGATAGATATATGGTATTGGGTACTTTTTTGTAGATTTACAAAAGAGTATTGTTTTGTTACATCTCTATGGGTTTAGGCAGCTTTTGTACTTGATTGACACATTTACTTAAAAAATAAAAATGGATGTAGAGAGTTATCAATAAAAGATAGATGTATGGTATCTTGTACTTGGGATGACGTCACGGACGTAGTCAACAGCTGACTAGTGTTCTAAGTTTATTTCAAATAAAAGTATTTAACATCGATTTTGAAGTAGAAAATTGTCAATTAGTGTAGCAAAGTTCGAAATTAATATCTGGTATTATTTGTGAAGTTATTCTGACAGTATTTCTGAAGAAATTTAAAGGAAAAACATTTAGTGCAGCGGTTAATTATTTACGTACCTTCAACATATCTCGATAGTATTAATAGTGTTGAGTGCTTGGATTTTTCACTGTATCATATAGTGCTTCAGTTATCTAGTGTAATAAGTAATATATTTACTATTTGATAAAGGATTTTTGTATTAAATCAATATCATAAATTTCAATTATTACAACGCCATCTAGTGATCTTCTTCTTTACTACTTAAGAAGTTTGTCTCGCAAATATGACCAAGAACTGTGTTCAGTGTGGGCGTTTTGTGGCTCCGACGACAGATGGAGTAATGAAGTGCACTAAGTGCAGTTCTCTTTACCACCGAGATTGCGCTAAGTTAAGCCCGAGTGCGCCACTTCCTCGTAAGTGGGTTTGTTGTCCCTGTATTAAGAGCAATAGCAAAGCTTCTAAGACAGCAAACACTAACTGCAGCACTCAACTATCGAGTGCTTCGGCGGAGACCACGACTCCCGTACAAGCAGCTGGGAACGTCACTATACATGATAATATGGCAAATACCATCGTATCTGAGCTTAAGCTTCTGCGTAGTGAAATGTCTTGTATCAGAGGGGAGATGGCGCAGTTAAATTTGACGATAACTGATTTCAATAGCAGGATTGAAAATATTGAAGCAAGGTTGTCACGCTTAGAGGAGCGGACTGCGTCGCGGGAGCTTGGTGACAGTAGTTCAGTGCAATCTGTTATTTCTAAATTACAGGAGCAGTTAAATGAGAGAGACCAAGATCTTTTGTTGAATGATGTGGAAATAACAGGTGTGCAAGAAATACCAAGTGAGAACCTGGTAAACGTAGCTAGCCTTATATCGAAAAAATTAGGAATTGACATGGATGTTCGCGATGTAGTTTCTGTGCAACGGCTAGGCGCGCGGCGTGCGGCCGCGGAGGGCGGCGGTGAAAGTGCGGACGGCCCGCAGCAGCGACGTCCGAGACCTATTATCCTGCGTCTCGCTCGGCGCGCGCTTAGAGACGATCTGATGCGCGCGGCTCGCGTGCGCCGGGGAGCCGACACGTCGGGCATCATCGACTCTGCGCCGAGGCGATTTTACGTCAATGAACATCTCACTCGAACAAATCGGCATCTGTTCTTTAAAGCGCGCGAGGAGGGTCGCAAAAATGATTGGAAATTCGTATGGACCAAGGGGGGACGCATATACATCCGTCAAACAAATACAGCGCCCGTACGCCGTGTGCGCATTGAAACTGACATTGAACGGTTTTTTGCAAACCAATCTATTTGAGTGTGAAGTACAACTTTTGTATATCATACTGTATAAATAAGTCTCAGCAGGCTATTTCTTCTATTAATTATATCCTACAGATGTTAAAATTTTCAAACCAACCGGTATGTATTATAATGTATAAACTTTCTAAAAACAACGAGTATAAAATCTTAATAGCAAAACCATTATTTGTCTCGTATTCGTTACATAGTATAACGTTATTTATTATATGTGTATGTTATTTATATTTATTCTATATTAATAATGAATATATTTTAGTAATTATAAGTCTGAACCCAATTATATATTTCATTATTTTATTGATTATTGATAATACTTATACGAGAAAAGTATATAAATTGTGCAACTGTATATGTTTTATGTTCAATTATAATATAAATATTATATAATACGATAACAAGTATTTGAAAATTGGTTTTCTCAATGCGGGGTCTTTAGGCACAAGGCATGACGACTTCTTAGTTGCTATGGACCGTATTCAGGTTGATGTCATGGCGATTAATGAAACCTGGCTTCGTCCTGACGAGGAAGGGCGAGCGCCATCTGTGCCTAACTATAGATTTTTGCATACTCCTCGTCCAAACACGGTTCGCGATGGCCGTGGTGGTGGCGTTGGGTTCTATATCAAAAGGGGAATTACTTTTAGAACTTGTCAATTTCCTCAGAATGAGACCGTTGAGCAAATGTGGCTAGGTCTCACTGCCAACTCTATTAAAATTGCCATTGGTACTGCGTATAGACCGCCTTGGCTGAACATTGATTTATTCTTGGATGTTGTTACAGATACTATTCAGGCGTTATCAAGACATGATCATATAGTTTTGTTAGGAGATTTTAATGCTAATTTATTAAATTCACAAGATAGCAAAAGTGTTAAGCTAATAAATTTCTTTAATTATTTACAGCTACAGCAATTAATTACAATGCCTACTCATTTTACAGATTCTAGTGAAACGTTAATTGACATAATTTGTACGGATATGCCTGTTAGGAGTGTAAACGTAACACATATTGCTTCCTTGAGCA
>JACTOM010000103.1:1432741-1512913 GCA_015832385.1 Elymnias hypermnestra
TTTTATTTTATTTGTTATTCAATTAATACTTTATTTTATATTGCTGTGATAAGGTTGTACACGTTGATATTTATATTTATATTGTTTTATTATTTTGGTATTCGTTTTTTCTTTTTTGTTAGAATACTTTTACTTTTCTTAAATTAGTAAATATGCAACATTTAATTTTAAGTTAAATTTAGCTGTATTTGAATAATAGTACTTAGTCTTAATAATAATTAAAAATGTTAGTGTGAGACTGCGTCCTTTCCGTGGCGTCACCTTGGTTAAGGTATTTGCTGAAAATCAGCGCTGTATGTTTCAACGTTTGCTTGGACCATACAGTAGAATGCTGAGCTTGTACCTTTTTCAGGGTTGTGCCAGGCATGCATGGCACCAGACAATGGTGCTCTATGAGCTAATGTAATGTTTGGCACAATTGTGAAATAAACGTTTTTTCTTTCTTTCTTTCTTTCTTTCTTACTTTTTTGTTGCTCTATAAAAGAGGTATTATGCCACCAGATAGATAGCTTTTACTATGAAAGATTATCTTATAATATATATAATATATACAGATCAAAATCAAAATATTCGTTATTCAAGTAGGTTAAAAAGGCACATTTGAATCATCAGTAGTCTATCCGTTGGTAATAAATCTATCACCGGTTCGGAAAATTGATTCCGCTGAGAAGAAACCAGCAAGAAACTCATAGGTTACTGCTTCTGTGAGCAACTGGAATCGAGTCCAGACTTTTCTATCTTCAACATTATAATATGTCTTTTGTAAAGATATGTGGAGGCAAATTGTAGTATGTTATTAAAAATGTGTATATGCCCAACCCGACAAATGATTTCTGAACCTTCTTCACTCTAATATAAGGAATTACTAGTTTGTTTTTATTTCTTGTATTAAAATTGTGATGTTTTCAGGTGTGGAACAGCTCCCATTGCCATCGAGGCTGCGGGCATACCTCAAGGAGTACCACTATCGTCAGCGTGTGAGGGTCCGCTGCCTGGAACCAGATGTATATGACCCGCAGATATAGCAGTCGCCTCTGTACTACCTGCCGCGTGTCTTCAACAATGGGATGCGCCTGGTGGTAGTACGCGGGGAATAGATACAGAAGTGCAGTGAATAAAGTGTAAAAAAATCAAGTGAACACAGTGAGAACATCGAGTGAAAGTGTTAACGAAAGATATTCAAGGACTGTTCCTTTGGAGCTGGATTAAAGCGAATACATAATTGGGGGACACTTTAGTCCACTTTGTGGACAGTGTTATGACCTGAAGTGTTTTCAAACAGATCTTGAAGGGTTGAAGATGAGGGTAGAATATAGTTTTGGAGGTATAAGTGGGCAACAATTGAAACCATGCAAAAGTGTTTCATTATGGTGACAAAGTGTATTTTAATCAGGCATATTTTAATCAGGCATATAATCAGAGTCACTAGAGGACAGTGTTTTGTTATGGTGACAAAGCATATCATCAAGAACAGTGGAATACTGTGGAAATAAAGTTATACACTTGGTGGTAAAGTGTATCTTCATTGGGTACATTGGAACATGGAAGTCAAATGGATCACCAGACATCAGTGTTTCGTTATGGTGACAAAGTGTATCTTCATTTGGCACAGTGAAATATTGGGGGAAAAAGTGATACACTTCAGTTAGATTGACCACTGTAGGACAGTGTTTCGTTATGCTTGCAAAGTGTATTTCAATCAGGCATAGTGGAATACCATGGAAGAAATTAATACACTTTAGTTAAATAGTTCACCAAAGGACAGTATTTCGTTATGGTGACTAAATAAATAATTGTGGGGTGCAGTGGGATGAAGTGTTACAAGTTGGACAAAGATGATCCACAGTGGTACACTTATATAAAGTGTGTCATCATAATATGAAAGAGTGTTTTGTTATATTGAGTTAAGTGTATTATCTTGGGGCATAATGATACATATTGGGGGCACAGTGTCTCAATTGTTGCAAGTGTGTCCCAGTTTAGTCGTAAAAGGTCTCTTTTGTTAAATTAATATTGAATTATGTAGTTGTGGTCCCATTTTAGAAATACATGTCTTTTACTATATTATGAATAATCATATATATGATTCTTTCTTAATTTGTATCGTATAGTGGGTTCGATGCCAGAAATAGTAATTTTCTTTAGGAATGAATGATATATAAGTCAGTCAGTGAGTTATTGGAAACCATCAAGGTTTCCACGTACCCACTTTAAATCAGAGAATAATATATATCTTAATCGATCTTTTCTTTCCATGTGAGTTGTTATTGGGAGATGTTTTCCTAAAAAAAGTCCTAATTTAGTAAATGAATAGTATTTGATAAAATTTTAAGGAAATTCTAAAAAAAAATAATAATTATAGGTTTTTTTTTTTAATTTTCCTATATATCATTAACTAAAAAACTATAAAACTCACTCAAAACTACAAGAAATGTATCATTTTGAAGGTAGATGTTACTTCGCAGTCAGTTAACGAAAGTATAATTCTATATGTATATATATATATATATATATATATATAAAGGCAGGAATTATCAAATAGTGGCTTAAATAACAAATTATTCGTTCCAAATCGATAATCGTTATTACTTATTCGAAAAAATTTGGAATTGTTGGATTATTATAGTATTTTCAATCGTTTTTAATCGAATTGGATGTTATTTGAATCGAATAATTCGAATTAATCGAGTCGAATATTTATATTATCGATAACGATGGAATAATTCGCGAATTATTAGAATATCTCACGATTGTCAATTGTTTTTTAACCGAATTGGATGTTATTTGAATCGAATAATTCGAATTATTCTAATCGAATAAGTATATTATCGATAACGATTGAATAATTCGCGAATTATCAGAATATCTCACGATTGTCAATTGTTTTTTAATCGAATTGGATGTTATTTGAATCGAATAATTCGAATTATTCTAATCGAATATGTATATTATCGATAACGATCGAATAATTCGCGAATGATCAGAATATCTCACGATTGTCAATTGTTTTTTAATCGAATTGGATGTTATTTGAATCGAATAATTCGGATTAATCGTATCGAATATGTATATTATCGATAACGATCGAATAATTCACAAATTATCGGAGTGTCACTGGACATTCATTTGTTTTTTAATGGAATTGGATTCGTAAATTCGTGTTAATGGATTTTCAGTTGTTTGCAATTGAATTATATTCGAATCGAATAGTGAATTAATCGAATCGAATATTAACATTCGATTCGTACGATATTCTCATACATCTACTTAAAATGATTGAAACTGAAACTGTCGCTTCATCTTTATAAAATCTAGAAAAGGAGTTTTTAAATAAATGTTATATTAAAATCTACAATTCAAACATTATCTGTGTGTAGTTTATGAGATTAGAATATCAAATATGTATAAAAAATTGCAATAAAACTATCAAGTAATTATGTTTATCACAGTAACGCTCAAGTTTATTGCAATACATGCCGAGCATTAGCTGTAGCGTTAGTTGAATATGTAAATAAATCTACTAACAGTGATCTCTTAAAATATTTCCTTTAGAACTGAAGTGACCTAACTATTTTTATCTCAATATTACTAATAGATTACTTAGGTCACTTTGGTTTCTTAAATTATGACGGTATTTTCTTCAAATGGTCAAAGTTTGTCTATATATCCTTAATTGATCAAGAAATTCCGTCATAAGGACACTTGAAGGCATATAATATGGTATGATGATATAATGTATCCAATTGGTGATAGAAGTGTAATACACTTATATGACACACAAGTGATAAATATATCACTTAAAATAGTAATACAATTGTAAAACAGACATGAGTGATAAAAGTGATAACACACATAATTTATACAAATATATTATATGGACATTATAACACACATGAGTGGTACAAGTGTATTAATTAGGGCAATGATACATTTACCATACAAACAAGTGATATAAGTGCATCACATACAAATTACATAAGTTTAGTTACACAAGTGTATAACACACATGAGTGATACAAGTGTATTAAACAGATGAATGATAAAATTTCATCACACAAACAAGTGATATAAGTGCATCATATACAAATTACACAAGTTTACATACACAAGTGTATAACACACATGAGTGATAAGTGTATTAAATAGGACAATGATACAAGTCCATCACCCAAATAAGTGATATAAGTGCATCACATACAAATAATACAAGTTTAGTTCCACATGTGTATAACACCCATGAGTGATAGAAGTGTATTAAACAGATCAATGATAAAACTTCATCACACAACCAAGTGTATCATAACACAGGTGATAGAGTTGTATCTACAACTTTATCACACACAATTAGTGACATAAATGTCTCGTACACAAATGATATAATTGTATCACATACACTAATGATACAAGCATATTAAACACAAAAAAATTACAAATGCATCACAAATAAATGATATAATAATTGTTCATTGTTCAGAATAAAAATGATGTCTATTTTCGGGTACATCACTGATGTATCAAGTACAATTGATATAAATGCATCACACATAAAAGTGATATAAGTGTATCACAAACTAAAGTGGTTTAAGTGTATCACAAATTAAGTGATATGAGTGTATCACAAACTAAAGTGATATGAGTGTATCACAAATTAAAATTATATAAGTGTACCACTATTTAAAGTGGTATAAGTGTATCACAAAATAAAGTGGTATAAGTGTATCTTAAACAAAGTGGTATAAGAATATCACAAACTAAAGTGATATAATTATATCACACGTGATATAAGTGTCTCACTTATCAGAAGTGATATAAGTGCGACACACTTGTAGCACGTGCCCTTTTTGGTCTTGTATCTTTTGAAAGTCTTTATGTTAAACGAATCTTTTCCTTCCACGTGCGTTGTTATCGGGAGATATTTTCCTAAAAAAAAGTCCTAATTTAGAAAATTAAGAGTATTTGATGATATTTTAAAGAAATTCTAAATAATAATAATAATTTTAGTTTACTTTTAACTAAATTAACTAAAAAACTTACTGAAACTACAAGAAATTTATTGTTTTGAAGGTAGATGTTACTTCTCAGTCAGTTAACTATATGTGTCTAGAAAACAACTATCTATCATATGTAGGAAGCTTCCAATAGTCAGTCAGTTTTAGAGTGATCACTTACAATCAAGTGCGATTTTAATCTAACTATAATCTATTAAAACAATCGCATTATGTTCGTTATTAGTTTATTGAAATAATAGTATTTTTATATAAAGCTTTATTTATAATTGTAAATATCTTTATCAGCGATTTTTGTACCCCAGAAGTGTGTTACACTGTCGGGGAACAGCGGATACACTTCTGGGGTACAGTGTTAACTGTAATCACATTAATGTATCACATAATTAGGGTCTACTTGTATTGTTTTAAAAACTTATTTTTAAAGTAGCTTTTATGGTTTACTTTTCTCCATGTTGTATCATTCATAGCAAAACGATACTGTATAAGTCAAAATTTCACGTTTTTAATAATTTTTTAAAAGAACTAAATAACCTTTTATTTCTTCTTGTGATCCAGCAAAACGATACTGTATAAGTTAAAATTAGCCAAATTACTTAAAAAATCGGTGAGAGTTTACTTTACTCACGCGTTACATAGTCCATGCAACCCATGGGCGCTGTTATATTGGCCTTGGCTTTTTACTTTATACCCACTTTGCGGTCGGCTATATTGACGCTAGTGAAACAGCTGATGCTAACCAAGGCCGCCGCCATATTGGCCTTGGTTTATTGCCGAGCGTTTTTACTCTACTCTCACTTTGCGGTCGGCTATATTGATACTAGTGAAACAGCTGATGAAAGCCATTTTCGCTACCATATTGGCCTTGGCTTTTTGGCGAACGCTTTTTACTTTACCCTCAATTTGTGGTCGACTATAATGATGCAAGGGAAACCGCTGATGCGAGCCAAGAAAGCCACCAAATTGGCCTTGGCTGCTACGTTGAGTGATTTTCACTTTACCCACACTATTGTCGACTGTAATGGCGTAAATTAAACAGCTTATGCAAGCCAAGGGTGTCGTCATATTGGCCTCGGCTGCTCTGTCAAGCGCTTTTCAACCCCTACTCTGCGGTCGATTGCAATGCACTCATGGGTACCATACCCATGAGTGCCGCCATATTGGTCTTGGCTTCATTTCCAATTACGTTTCACTTTACCGCAGCCGGTTGTAATGATGCAAGTTAAACAGCTGATGCAAGCCATAAGGGCCGACATTATCAGCTGCAATACGACATGCGATACATAAACGGAAAAATAACAGGCGATTTAAAAGGTTTCAGTTTATAATTGATAAAAGTTGACTTATACAGTTTGCTTTCGATGTTCGTTTTGATGTCGTTATAGGAATTTGTATATAGATTTTTTTACTATAATTGTAATTTCGTTGAGCACTCGTTAATATTATAACAAAATTGTTCTCGGTGTCTGTATTTTTTACGATATATAAAAGTTGAGGGTCCATAACATTCTTAGACTTTATCATCACTTGCCATCAGGTGTGATTAAATTTTGAATCGTCTGTCCGTTGACAATGAGTCTACTACAGTTTCCGAAGGTTGAAGACACCGGCAATAAACATAGTAGTTATTCTTTTCGATTGCTGTGATAAGTAAGAGTAATGGACCTTCACTTTAATGAAATAATAAATGTTACTTCTGTAAGGCATTTTTTTATTATGGGGGTAAATCCGTTATGGCCCGTTATGTACTTTTATGTTGGGGTTGAATCCGTTATGGCAAAAGTTTTTTGTTGGACGAAATGCAATCCAAAGCTTTTAAAAGTAGAAGTATTTATAAATACCCACACTTTAAATAAAAGGAATATTGAATAAAATAATAACTTTATTTTTTGGAATTAAATACACTACATCTGATGTTTAGGGTTAAATCGGTTATGGCCAATGTTCAAAGTTTTTTGTTGAAGTAAATACAATCAAATCCATTGCTTTTGTATATTTTAGGTAAAAGTATTTATAAATACCCGCAAAATAAATAAAAGCGATATTGCATATAATAATACATCTATTTTTTTTGGAACATCTGACACATCTAATTTTTTTTTAAATTAAATACACTTCATCTGATGTTCGGTGTTAAATCCGTTATGGCCATTGTTCCTTTATATTGGGGTAAATTCCGTTATGTCCAATGTACTTTTATGTTGGGGTTAATTCCGGTTATTCCAAAGTATTTTGTTGGAGTAAATACAATCAAATCCGATGCTTTTCAAAGTAAAAGTTTTTATAAATACCCACAAAATAAATAACAGGAATAATGGATATAATAATATATCTGTTTTTTTTGGAATTAAATACACTACATCTGATGTTTGGGGTTAAATCCGTTATGGCCAATGTTCCAATATATTGGGGTTAAATCCGTTTAGTCCAAAGTTTTTTATTGAAGTAAATACAATCAAATCCATTGCTTTTCAAAGTAAAAGTTTTTATAAATACCCACAAAATAAATAACAGGAATATTGAATAAAATTATATATCTAATTTTTTGGAAATAAATACACTACATCTGATGTTTGGGGTTAAATCCGTTATGGCCAATGTTCCTTTATATTGGGGTAAATTCCGTTATGTCCAATGTACTTTTATGTTGGGGCTAATTCCGGTTATTCCAAAGTTTTTTGTTGGAGTAAATACAATCAAATCCGATGCTTTTAAAAGTAAAAGTATTTGTGAATACCCACACTATATATAAAAAGAATTTCGGATATATCTAATAATTTTTCTGGACTAAATACAATACATCTGATGTTTGGGGTTAAATCCGTTTAGTCCAAAGTTTTTTATTGAGGTAAATACAATCAAATCCATTGCTTTTGTATATTTTAGGTAAAAGTATTTATAAATACCCACAAAATAAATAACAGGAATAATGGATATCTATTTTTTTTTGGATCTAAATACAGTATATCTGATGTTTGGGGTAAAATCCGTTATGGCCAATGTTTTGGGGGTAAACTTGTTATGTCCAATTATTTTCAATACTTTTATTTACTTTGGGGGTAAATCCGTTATATCCAATTTTTTTCGCTGTAAATACTGTGACCGAAATTAATTTTATTTTGAGGGTACATTCACTTTTCCAAAAGGCATTATTGTTTGATCTTTTATATATCCTGGAGATCAAGGTTGTCGTTTTAAAAATTACTTAGTGTCTACATTTAATAAATTTATTATCTTTTAAATGTAACATGTTCTCATATTGACAATTGTCTGTTGGATTGTTTATCTGTGGACGTAACATCTGACTTGACTGGTTTCGAAAATAGTCGGGCAAGAACTGCATAGCACAATAGACAAATGTGAATGTAAGAAATATCTCAGTAGAACGTTTGTATATTGATACATTAGTAGTAGTTTATTGTGTATATTTCAAATTACCTTCATGTATTACTGCGAAGGAGTAGATCGCGCATAGCGTACAAATTATATTGAAAAAAAATTAAAATATATGTATTTTAAATCTATCTGTGTGTTTCATTTCATATTTGTGAAGTCTGTGATAAATTGCATTAAAATAGTTTTTTAACACTGTGCCCCAATAGTGATCGAAATGTAGATGTTTCTATCGTGGTTTTAGCAATGTGCCCCCAATTTTGGACACATTTTTGATGTCTCTATTGTGGCTCTTGCACTGAACCCCAATTGTGGAAACATTTTAATTGTCCTTATCGTGGTTTATCCGCTGTGCCCCAATTGTGGACACGTGTCTATGTCGTGGTTTTAGCACTGTGTCGCAATTGTGGACACATTTTAAATGTCTCTATCGTGGTTTATCCACTGTGCCCCAATTGTGGACACGTCTCTCTGTCGTGGTTTTAGCACTGTGTCGCAATCGTGGACACATTTTAAATGTCTCTATCGTGGTTTATCCACTGTGCCACAATTGTGTACACATGTCTTTGTCGTGGTTTTAACACTCCCAATTGTGGAGACTATATAGAACACTTGAAATGTTTTAAATTAGGTTTTTGTTCTGTCCCACAATTGTGGACATTTTTGATGTCTCTATTGTGGCTTTTGCACTGTGCCCCAATTGTGGACACATTTTATGTTTCTGTCGGGGTTTATCCACTGTGCCCCAATTGTGGATACATATGTCTCTGTCGTGGTTTTAGCACTGTGGCCCAATTGTGGACACATTTTTGATGTCTCTATTGTGGCTTTTGCACTGTGCCCCAATTGTGGACAAATTTATATATCTCTGTCGTGGCTTTAGCACTCTGCCCCAATTGTGGAGGCTATATAGAACATTTGAAAGATATTAAATTAGGTTTTTGTTCTGTCCCCCAATTGTTGACATATTTAGATGTCTCTATCGTGGTTTTTGCACTGTGCCTGAATTGTGGACACATTTTGGATGTCTATCGTGGTTTATGCACTTCACCCCATTTGTGGACACATTTTTGATGTCTTTATTGTGGCTTTTGCACTGGGCCCCAATTGTGGACGCACTTTAGACGCCTCAGTCGTAGTTTTTGCACTGTTCCCTAATTATGGACACATTTTAGACGTCTCAAATGCAGTTTTTACAGTTTGCCCTAATGTAAACGCATTTTAGACGTCTCTATCGTGGTTTTTGCACTGTGGACACATTTTTTCTGTGTCCTCATAGTGAGACCTTACTTTGTAATTTAACAAACACATGTTAGCAATAGGCAAATGACTTCTCAGTATTATAGATATGACGAAATAAAACTCGTTTATTTTATCTAACATCGTCTTTTATTACATCAAATAAATTATAAAGATCATAGACAATATTATTACTTTTATAATAAGAAGCGCATGCACTGTCTTCATTCAGCAACTGAGGGTAGGTACAAAACTTAATATTAACTTACACTAAGTGGGAGATAACCAAGTATTTAGATCCATTATTTCATTCGAGTAGAATTCCTATAGAAATTTAAATCAAACTTAAATATTTTATGCTTTAAAAACAACGAAATTGAACATAGTAATCTCCCAATATAATACTGAAAATAAAGGTCGCTAAATGCAGTGTTGCCATTACAAAAAAAACTACCAAAACGGTAGAAATAAATACGGAATGCGTTAAAAATGTAAAATACCTACAGTAAATGTTACCTATACAATAAATCTTACCTACAATATACAATTAATAAGCTTAAGCTACGACTTTAGCAACAAAATTGCAATAAATATAATAAATCTATTATTTTTATACAAAAGTACACTCTTACTTCTTTTTTTGTAGTAGCAACATTCATAGACAAGTTTTTTTTTTTTTTTCAATTCGCTTCGAGACAAAAGTTTATATCTTTGTTATAAAAAAATAATATAAAAACAATAATTTAAGGAAAACTGGCAAGAATTTTTAGAAATACAGATTAAAAAGTAGAAAAATGTCCAAGTTAATTCAAAATGATGTTTACTTCAGATAGTAAGTCTATTTATAAAGAATTTATTAAAATCTGGAAAATATAGATTAAAAATATCGAAATGAACTCGGATTGGTATAAAAATATAAAATACAGATTATAATTTTAAAAAAAAATTGTAATGTCAAATTAAGGCTAATAATTAAATAATTTTATGACATCTGGCAAGAATTTATTTAAATACAGATAAAAATGTCGAAATAAAGTCGGATTTATAAAAATAAGTCACTATTAAAGAAATTCTGGTAATAATTCTTTGAAATATTATTTAAAAAGGATGCCACTTCCAAATAATAAAATTATAAACCATTAAATAAAATCTGGCAAGAATTCATTGAAATATAGATTAAAAAAGTCGAAATAATAGGTTTTATTATCTATCTTATTAGAAAATACTTAACAAACATCTAGATTAAGATAAATATGTCGCATTACATTAAATGAACACATAAATATTGTTAAGTTAATAAAAAACATCAAATTACATTATGGCAGTTTAAAATTAAGTTCACCTTCAACGAAATAAATATTGATAAATTACAAGTGAAACTGTTATTATCCCGTCCATCTATTGCATGTCGCATTACAACCGCCTGTGGAATGGAGGTAAAGTTCTGCACGGCTTTAGTTTGTTTTAATTGAAATATCTAAGAATGCCATATAAATTAGTATATTAAATATGAGATTTCTTTTTTGAAGAAAAAATTGCAAAAAAAAAACATTTTTTTTGTGATTTTTTTTAACATTTGAATTCTGTTATATTTGATAAAATTAATAGAATATTTCCGTCAAAAAAAAAGTAATTTTTTGGGATTTTTTTTGATAGATTTACGTTTAAAATTGTTTGATTCGCATAAAATAATAAATAAATATAGCATAATAGCCTCCAGGGCTTACAAATGGCGAAATGAATTCATTTTACACCAAATAATTTAAAAGTACCCTCACTGAAGTTAACAATAAATGCAATTACTTAATATTGAGTATATTATACGTTTATATAGTTACTCTACAGTCGTTATATCTATATTGTAGTACATACAAAAATGCTTACAAAAAGGTCTCAAATTCGCAAAAAAGGTAAAAAAAGGCTACTTTTACAACCTTTTCTGAGAACTTGAATATATAGAAAGGTTACACAAACATATTTAAATGTTTTTTTTATATTTTTTTTACGTATAAAGTGACGTTTGCATGTAAAATGTAAAATAATTTTATTAAGTTTGTTTGAACGCGCTTATCTCAAAAACTACTTATTGGAATTGAGATATTTTTTCAGTATTAGATAGCCCATTTATCAAAGAGGCTATAGGCTATGTAACATCACGCTACGATCAATAAGAGCGGAGCAACAACCAAAAATGTTGCAAAAATGGGGAGAATTTATCAGTTTTGCGAGCTTCCGTCACGTGAGCTGCGTAAACGGTTAAAGTTACGCAATAAACATGTATGAAGGAGTTGTTCCTCTTGAAAAGACGTAAAAGAAAGTGTAACATAGTATACGTCTATCTTTTAACGTCCACTCATTATAACCAATTTTTTATTGCAATCAAATTTCCTCCCTCTGTTGTGATAGAAACGAAGTTTTTATTCATGAATTAGCTTATTTTTACGTTAAAAAAATATAAAAAAATTTGTTTGTTATAACCTTTCTATCTGCTAAACTTCAATAACTATTTCTTATAAATATTGAAGCCATTATAAACGCTGCGATGTATTAACTTTAACTAGTCACCTATAAAATTGTTATTTTAGCTAAGTTTTATTAATATATTGGGGCTATTGAATATATATTGAGTTTATTTCGGTTTCTTCTCGGTTCCGACCCGATGGTAGACTTGTTACTAACCGAATGACTGACGATTCAAAAGAGCCTATTGCGAATGATTATTGATTTAAGTATTGTATATTAGGCCGCTATTTTTCTGGATTTATTACAAAAAAATATTGTTAAAAAGTCGATTTTATTATCTATGGGGTTCACATGTTCAATAACTAGGCGTTTTATGATAAAAAAATGTAAAAAAATCTCATTTTTTTTCATATAAAAAGGTGTTAAAGTTTGTATGAGAACGAAATCACTAGTACTATGTTGGTTTATAAAAAATGACATTTAATTTTGAAATCCAGTATAACCAGTGTTGCCATATTAAATTAACAGATTCCTACTTCTTTAATTATAAAAAAAATGTCAAACGTTGACACAACTAGTATAAAACATCAGTGTTGCCATCATACTTTCTATAAAAAATATGGTGTTTTTTTTTAAAAAAATGCTAGTAACTGTTTATATTTTAACAAAAGTAATGGTAGAAATAGTAGGTAATATCATATCAGAATTTTTATATAAAAAAAAACATTTTTTTTAAAGATTAAAATGCGTGTTTCTACCTAAAGTTTATAATAACAAAAGTTACGGTAGGGATAGTAGAAAACACAAGTGTTGCCAGTAAAATACCGGTGTCTAATAATTGAGGTGGTTTTTATGAAAATAATTTTTAAAAAGTCACATTGTTTCTAACAACTGAAGTTTTTAAAATGTAAATAATGAAAAAAACACATTTTGGATAAAAATGCCTTCTTAATAGCAACTGTTAATAATATTTAAAAAAAAATTACAACAGAAATATATACACCGGTATAAAAAACACAAAAAAAATATTTGATATCAGTATCATAAAAGGTTACGACACTGATATCAAAGCCTTTTTTTATGTTCCGCTAAATATGCCGGAGTGTATATTTCTACCATAACTTTTTTCAGACGAAACTCAAGTGTTGCCATATTAAAATGTAAATAATATTAAAAAAATAATTTTCGATAAAAATGGCTGTTTCTTAATAGCAACTGTTAATAATATTTGAACAAAACATGGCAGAAATAGTAGGAAACAAGTGTTGCCATACCAAAACTCGGTTTCGAACAATTGAAGTTTTTAACACGAAAATAATATTAAAAAATGATTTTCGTTAAAAATGCCTGCTTCTTAATAGAAACTGTTAATAATATTTAAATAAAACATGGTAGAAATGGTAGGAAACACAAGTGTTGCCATACTAAAATCTCGGTTTCGAACAAGTGATATTTTTAAAATTTAAATAATATTAAAAAAATGCCTGTTTCTTAATAGCAACTGTTAATAATATTTAAATAATTAAACTTATGGTAGAAGTAGTAGCAAACAAAAGTGTTGCCATAGTAATATTTCGATTTCTAACAATTTGTCTTTATTTTTTAATGATGGCAATACATCAAATACAGTGTCAAAAATTGTTATACTATTGTAAATTATTGTCTTTTGAAATTGTCGTTGGATGTATTTAAAATGTTTGTATAGTATTGTTTTTTGATTTTATTTTTTAAATTAATTTAAATTATTTTTAATTGAAAAATCATATCATTTTAAATAATCATATGTTAATTTTGAGACTAGTAATATTGTATGTATGTTTTGTTACGTCACGGTGCGGTTATTATATTACCCGGGGTTTGTGGTGGTTTGCGGGGGTTTGAAAGGGTTTTAGTGTAGAAATGGGGTGTTTCGGGGGCACTTCTTCCCACAGGCGCATTTCCTTACAATCTCTATGTCTTTGGTGTAGCGAGTGCCGTCGGCGCAGACCAGGCGGATCTGGAAACATTTACTTCTAGAAGAATCCATAAACACCAATATATTCTTTCACCGTACCATTTATAGTCTATGACTAATCGTATATCAGTATCAGAAACTGTATTTTTTACTCAAGCAGACCACAGTTTCTTTAACAGTAAGAGGTAAATTACCTGATACCTTTTTTCATCATTTTGGTGTTGGTATAGTTACCTTTCTCTTCTTTGTCTTTCTGGGGGCGCAGCAAGCGGCGCGACCGCACGGGTTGGGCCCACCAGCCCCACCAGCGCTGGAGCAGCGGGCACCACGCACCGCACGTCTGCTCCTACACGACCCCTCCGTTATGAACTCGCGGGTCGCTTCCTAAAAGATATACCATATTGTTAGCACAATTAGGTAAACTATCGCTGGAGAAGGCTTATAGACTTCTTGGTCTTCTTCTTCTAAATCCCTATAGAAATACCCACAATTACTGAATATGTTACCTTTCGACAAGCAGAAGCTGGTGGAGGCTGTGCCGGAGTCTCTTCAGGGTACGGCTTCTGGGGCGGAGCAGCTGGAAATATATTAATTATAACAATCCTGTTAACATCCTTTTACCTTTTAAACAATTGCAACCATTTTAATCGACAGCCCAATTAGCATTTCCACTTATTCCCTTGAAGCATAAGACCAAAATGATAGCATAAGCAAAAAATTAAAATAGGGGTTTCAGTGGGTTTCAGTTGGTTCGACTGGGTTGCGCACAAATATGCTTATAATAAAACACATCTATGGATAAAATTCACAATAGGGTCAAAAAATTTTGATGAAGAGGGGTTCCGGTGGGTTTTTGGACTTTGACGGGAGTATCTCTACTACTTTTATATGTTTCACAAAATATGTTTTCTAGCAATATATATTGTTTCTTTGGTCCTATAAGAAAATGTACAAAATGCAAGTATAATCAAGTGAACCGTATGTAACCTACAATAGTAGTTAGCATTTGATTGAAGAAGGGTTATGATGGGTTTCAGTAGGTTCGACGGGGTTTCCATCAGTAATTATATTTTTCATTGCCAAAAAACTGTTCTAATAAGCAAAAGAGTACTATTTCGTTATGTTATCCATAATTATAGAATGTGTAGTGAACATTTGGCTGAAAAGGGGTTTCAGTGGGTTCTATTGTATTTCACGACCTTTTCTCTAGTAAATATATTTTCTGGAACAATTAAATATGCTGATAAACAATAAAGATTACAGATTCTGTAATTACCATCGAATAAGGTAAGTAGCAGCCCATTAACTGCCCACTGCTGGGCGCAGGCCTCCTCACTCATATGAGAGACGGGTTTTAGAGTATTGACCCACCATGTGCACTCTATTAATTCACTCTCATAATCTGATGTGACGGGAATCAGACATGGAGAAGAGAGTTCAGGCGCAGAACCGATGGCTTAACGTGCTCTGCGAGGCACGGGGAAGTAGCACCCCGACAATTTCCCGACTTCAGGCAAAATATATAGAAAATTTTTAATAGAATACTTAATATCGATTTTTTAATTCGTCCGACTCGGGACTCGAATCCAGGACTTCATGTCTGTGGACCACTATGCTTATCACTAGACCAATGAGGCAAATAAACCATACGTAACCAGAATGGACTGCATAGAAAATATTAAGTTGAAGTTGAAGAGGGGTCATGGTGGATTTCAGTGGGTTCTGTGGGGTTTCAGTGGGTCATGTGACAAAAAAATGTGCTCATAAGCTAAAATGATTACAGTTTCCATATATATCTATAAATCTAGCGCTTAGCATTAGATGTAACGTAATAGCTATTGTTGTTACCTGGCGATGCCTGCACGTTGCTGATTTGTTTCCTTGGAGGGGGTTTTCCCTGGCTAATGACAGGAGCACCTCCTGAATAAAAGAAAGATATATCCCCCTTTTTCTAGTGTCAAAGCTAACACTTGTAGAACATACAATAATTGCTGCTATACCGTCTAAGCATGGAAGTTATTGCTCTTTTTCAATAACTGTCACTGACGTTATTAGAGGCCCAATAACTGATATTTTATCAAGTTATTTGTTACTGAAAAGTTATTTTTACCATAGACTATATATCAAGTTAATAGGTTAGAACAGTGATTATCAAACTTATTTCTTTTACCACCCATTTGAAAATCAATTATTTTTCAGCCCCCCCCCTCCCCATTTTTATACACCCCTGAAACTTACAACCACAATTTCATTACTTTAATTAATTTAGTTATATAAGTCGGTTGTGGTGTTTAAACTTATATTCTAAACAAGTAATTTTAATTATAGATTGCCACCCTAACTCAGATCAACACCCCCATTTTTTCTGGGTCCCTTAATCCCCCTCTATAGGTGTCAAAGACTGGGTTAGAATATCAAAGTAAAAACGAGGCCTCATTGTCTCACGACACAGTAAAATATTGACAGTAACGTAATGCAGGAGTATAGGTACAAACACTTATGTATGATAGTGAAAGAATGGCAAAAGAATCACAGAAGAAGAGAAGTATGAGTGGATTGAAACTGAGTGACAAAATAAGAAATAGTGTGATAAGAGAACGTTGTGGTATAAAAGAAGACGTAGTGACTAAAATTGAGAAAGGTATGCTTAGATGGTTTGGGCATGTAGAGAGAATGAACGAAAGGAGACTGACAAAAAGGATTTATCAGTCAAGAGTGAATGGGAAAGTTGGAAGGGACAAAATCCAGGACATTTTAAATAGGAACCAGGCCAAGAATACTCTAAACCAAAATAGGTTTAATGAGAATGAAAGAAGCGAAGAAGATATGCAAGGATCGTGGCAAATGGAAGGATGTTGTCTCTGCCTACCCCTATGGGAATGAGGCGTGATGCAATGTATGTATGTACGTAATAACCTTAATTTGGATAACAGTTATTTTTGTTACTTGTTATTTTGCCAGTAACGTAGCAAATAACGGATACGTTTGGTACTTATTCCATGCTTAATAACACCTCTACGACTGTGTGAAATGTATATAGCGAGTTATCCTTAAAAGATAGATATATACCGTCATAGACTTTTTTGTAGATATATAGAAGAGGTATTATCCCATCATACATTGTTTTGTTATATCTTTAAAGGATTAGGCAGCGTTTTCGTTTAAAACTGTAAGCGGCATAATTTTTCCCGACACGCACAATGATCGTTATATTTTATTAAATTTACACAAAACATTGAAGAATTATACACCGAAACCTTTCTTAGAAATCACTCCATCTATTGGCGAAAACCGCAGTGTTTTAAATTCAAGCAGAACGGATTTTTGTTGAACAATCACAATTGGCGCAGTCGGTAGGATAGCCGAGTTCAATACAAATTTATTAACTGGAATTGAAATGACATTTATAATTACATTACAGGAAGGATGTGGAGTGACCACTTACCAACAGAAGTGCGTCGCTCGCACTGTGCGCCCGCCGTGCCAGCACGACAGCGGCACGTGTAATCGGAGCGTGAACCCGCCTCGCGAACACAGCGCCCACCACGCGCACACGGATTAGGTACACAAGGGTCCTGTAATAAGGAACCTGAACTTTATCAATGCCGTCGATAACCAATATACCCTTTATATACGTACGCTTAGCTTGGCAAACGATTTCCGGACCCATATCATATAAAAAATCACTATAGATATATTGATTCGTGAACGAATATAATATGTATGTAGGTATGCTGAGCATGACAAGTAATTTCCGGTCCTTTGTCATCCTTAGGGAGGTTGATTTAAGATATATTAATAAAAATATCTCCTTTCAAAAATCGGTAAAAAAAAACCAGCAATGAAACGCAAAATCAGCTGGTACTGGAAAGCACGGGTCAATGAACTGATGTTTGTGTTTCATTGCTGGTTTTTTTAGTAATATATTTTTTATGAAACCATCGTTTCATTTGGCCGTACTAATATGATGGAGCGTAAAACGTTTAAAAATTATGACTTTTTAAAAATCCAAATCGATTTTTTTCCGTACCACCAACAAAGGTGTCATTAGTACTATCGTCTGTCGTCGTTTTCGGAAGCGCTGTCCTAACAACTTGTTGCTTAAAAAAACATACGTATGCCTAGCGTGGCAAACGATTTCCAAATCTCTATCATATAACCCTCGCAGTAAGAATCATTTTAATAGATACCTTCCGCTAAATATAAAAAAATCGAAATAAAAGTGCTCCGCTCGGCAAACGATTTCCCGACCTTAACCAAAACAAAATAGCAAGACACTTCTTCTTAGATATATTAAAAAATTAATATACGTACGCTCGACCCGGCAAATGATTTCCGAACCACTATTAGTACCACTGACCGGTTCGTGTGCTCCATCTTCTTGTAGAGCGTGTGGTGCAGCTGGTGGTAAGTCAGCACCACCGGAGCCACATCCCGCTGCCGTCCGTACACTGCGAGCTGCATTAACGAAGTCTACCCGCTTATGGTTAATCCAGGCCTCCTTTAGACAACCTGGAGATCAATCTCAACTGAATACCAATCTCAAAATAAGCAAGTCAGCTCGTTATACAAATATAAAATTTTTACTTTCAAACAAGTAACATAGAGGAGAAAGAGAGAGAAAAACAAAGTGTAAAGAGAGCAAAAAAGAGAGAGAAATTTTGTGTCGACCAATCTCAAAACGAGCACGTGAGTTCTTTATACAAATATAACACTTTATACTTAAAGTGACAGAAGAGGAAGAGAGTGAGAAGTAAAGAGAGATTTTGAGTCGAGATTTTATGTAAATCCATCATATTAGAAATACGTGAATAGAGACAGGAAAGAATGAGAATATAAATGTATTTGGCAGTTAGATGTTGAAGTCCGAATAAGATAGAGAGAAGAAAGAAAGAGTAGTCAAAAAAGAGACAGGAAAGAAAGAGAAAATGTAGTGAAATGGTTGGAGAAATGAGTGAGTGCATGTCAATATATAAGACGCCTAGATTTTTATTTTAGAAATAGGTGACAGAAGGAAAGAGACTGGAAATAAAGATGAAAGAGAGTGAGAAGGTTACAGAAATGAGAGAGAGTAAGTAAATATATAGAGCGAGTAGATTTTTATGTGTAAAGAGATAACAGGAGGAAAGAGAGCATTGAGAAAGGAAGTTATAAAGAGATAACAGGAATGAGACAGAATAGGAAAGGAAAAGAAGGTTAAAATATATATCGTCGTCGACATTTGAATATTAATAAAGCACACTATAAGAGAAGTTAAACAAGAGATAATAAGAGAGTAAAGGGATAGAAAACAAAGAGAAGAAACAAATGTATTTCAGTACCTTTGAAGCTGGTGATGTTCCGAAGGTGCCACTTGCTGAAGGCGTCCTTGGCCACATCTTCTGGAACACCACCCACAAACATGGGCCTCTCCAGCCGAAGGTACTCCTTGCTACCTGAGGAGTCATAAAAGGTATAGTTAGACTGTAATCTCACTTGATAGCAAGTGGTAATATAGTATAACTTCAGGATATACCTTCATTGATGATAGATCTTGCTGGACCATCATCAACTCGGAGAGTGAAGTTCTTCTTTATGGCGAGTAATTCTGCTTTATGGTAGTTTCCATCTGACACCATCTCAAAGCTGTAATTGGAGAAAATGTACAGACACACATATTTATCTTTGCATACATGGCTATTTGACCCCAACTATGTCACCCGGGAAGTTCCCGATGCCGTGTAAATATCGCCTCACCTGTACATGGTGGAAGTGGGATGGTTCCCCACATCATAGCTGATGCGGATCCTCCCGTTGAAGAGTTCCACAGCCAGGTGCTCATTATCTCCAAAGTACATTAGAACACCGTGAAGCTGCTTTGTACTGAACACTGAAATACAAGTACACATTTATATACAAAATCACACCGTAATAGAAATCCGGCTTGAAGGACCAAAAAATGAGATCCAATCGAACTTTTATTAATCTTATATTACATAGACAACTTAGGTCAATTTAATCCACAAACCAAACCGGGCACAGTAGAAATATAGCAAAGTAACTCTTTTCGCAACGTATACGGTTACTAAGTATGGATTTCCTCATATTCCTACGGGATCAGGAGTTACGCAGGGAACAGCTGATGTTAAATGTGCTTACAATCGTCAAGTGCACAAATTCATGAATATACCAGTATTTTTAAGAATTAATTATGTGTACATTTGTGTGTCTCTCTGTGTGTGTTTGTGTATTGATATGCGTGCGTATGAGTGTGTAAGTGCGAAAGTGTATGTTCGTATGTGGGTTTACGTGATTGGTGAAATAAATTGATATCTTAATATATATATTTTTTTAAATTAAGTGTTTTTGATTGTGACTATGTGTGAGCGTGTGTTTATATGTGTACGTGCGTGTGATTACACAAACTTGATTAAGTGTGTATGGAAAGTGTCTGCGTGCATAGGTGTGCTTATATGTATAATTCCGTGTGTATTTTCGTATGTGCGTTTATGTGTGTTTGTGTAGAGCGTGCGCCCTTATATGAGCACGTGCGTCAGTGTTTACATGTACAAGTAAAATGAAAAAAAAACATGTGATCGTGTGAGGGAAGTGTGTCTGTGTGTGTTTGTAAATTCGTTTAGGTGTAAGAAGACAAAAACGAATTAAGTGTGTGTGTGTGTTTCGGTTTGTATGCGTTGATATTCGTACGTGTGTTTACGTGTAAAATTACAAAAAATGTAATTAAGCTTGTTTGTGTGTCTGTGTGTGTAAATGTAGTGAGTGTGTTTAATTGGGTACGTGCATAAAAAAGGGTAATTACGTGTGTGTATATATATATATACGTGTGTTTCTGAGGTTACGTGTGTACGTGGGCGAGTATAAATGTGTACATGTTTGTTATTGTAAAAACACGTGTGTTTTTATGCATGTTTATAGTTACTCTGTGTTATACTCACCGAGTGTGACATTAGCCTGTGGTAGGGTTCGCAGAGGCTCCAGCTCCACCAGGGAATCGTTGTGGTTGAAGGTAAGTGACGTGAGGTATTCGCAGAGACGACCTGGTCATTGACAACTTATTAACATCAGGGTATAAATAAGTGATTAAGGACAACTGTAGTCAGTAAGTTTGGCTGACTGACTGACTGATTGACTTAACACAGAATACTCAGTGACAATCCAGTCAACATGGTCTTGCTTGTAACGATTTTGATCAAATTTCTCTGAGTCTGAACTGGAAGGCTACGACCATGGATAGATACCACCCTATCAGCAAAGGTGATCTACTATCTTTAACTGTATCATCACTTACTATTAGATAAGATCACAGTGAAACATTTATATTTTAGAAAAATCACACCAAAAGCCATAGAGATATATTATCTCTTACCTGATTAGCGCGATACCATCTTAGACTGTACCATCACGTACTATTAGATAAAACCACAATCTAAAGCTAATCTATTAAAAATAATAATCCAAAGGCATATAAACCGTTTATAGGCAATTAATCAGATTCTCACACTACTATCTTAGATAGTATGATCACTTATATGAGATCAATAATGTTTTTTTAAACATAAAGGACTCTAGTAACGAACAACAGTCGGTGACTGACTGCAGTACTCGAACTTTATAACTAACTGACTCACCGGAGTATCCAGGCGCGCACTTGCACAGGTAGTCGGCAGGGGGCGCCAGCAATGGCCTCTCCATCATGATGTCATCCTGGAAACCAGCCACTGATATTTAATTACGTACCCGCCCCCTACAGCTAGTGGGTCTCTGGCATATAACCCCAGTACTCCAATAGAGTAAGTTAAGGGAGAAAGAGAAGAAGTAGGAGTAGGAGATGAATAATATTCCACCATTTCCAAAGCCCCCTATAGCTAGTGGCTTGTTGGTATATGAAGCGACTTAAATTCCCATTTGAGTAAGTTAAGGGAGAAAGAGAAGAAATAGGAGTAGGAGAAGAATAATATTCCACCATTTCCAAAGCCCCTTACTTGCTGGTAAATAACTAGGCTTCGGTTCCCAGGTAATTTAAAGGAGAAGAAATAGGAGAAAGCGAAGAAGTTAGGAGTAGAAGATGAATATCCCGTTATACACTGTTTGGTTATATCTCTAAGGGATTATAGTTATATGTCGCAAGACCTTGACAAATTATATACAATAAAACTTTCTCATGAATCATTCTATTCCTCTAACTCTGTTCAGTGACCCGTGTCTTCGACCACGTGATTTTAATTCTGATTTTTTATTCATTTCATTCAGTTGTACTAACATGATGGAGCGTAAATAATGCTAATATGATTTTTTATCATCTGTCTTCGTTTTCGAAAGCGGTTTTCTGACCTTGTATATTGATGAATGGGAACAAAAGAGGCGTGATGACCCTTCTCCATGGTATGTCATAGGTTCACATTAAAAATGTACTTAATAAGCGTTTGTGAGTATGCGTGTGTTTTTATGTGTATTTAAGTGTTATGGAGAATATGGAGAAGGAGAAGAGTTGTGGAGTACGTACGTGCAGCGCGAGCGCAGGCAAGTAGCACACGCCGTGCACGCAGTCGTGGTGCGCGCACGGGGACGTGCCCAACGCAGCATGTGGCGCCGCTTCGCAGTAGCGACCCGCGTGCCCCGCTGCGCACGCGCAACGGTACTCGTCCAGCCCGTCCACGCAAGTCGCGCCATTCTACGCAAAACACTTACTCACTTACCCAAGTGGTCCACTAACTCACAGTTGATACATTGTTTCCTCTCGGAGTACCATTTTAATTAAAGCCTATATGCTATGATGGTCCTTCGAGCCGTATTTTTGTGTAGGAAATAACGATTATAGGTATAAATACACAAAAGATTATTCCGATTGAATTCACCGAAACTAACCACATTATTCCGATTGAATTCGACGGGATACAATTCATTGTTCCGACGGAATATTATTCACTAATAATGCTGACTAATGAAACTTATGTTGCGTTTGAATGTATATATGATAAAATTATTTAATTGTTTCAAGTTGAAACCAACGAATTTCAATTAATTTCAATGCAATTTGATATTGCCTTACAATTCGACGAAACAAAGTAGATTGTTTCAGTTGAATTCGACGGGACTTAGTGCAAAATCCTTATAAGTTTTTAAGCACTAATATAGTTTTTAATTATTTTATATTTACTAACACTAATTGGACCGCAGTTATCGAATATTTGGACCAAACGTGAAAACTATTCCGATTGGATTAAATTTGATTGAATTGAATGAAATTAAATTTAATATTTTGGATAAATTAAACGAAAGTTAATTACTTCGTCTAAATTATATTAAATCAAAATCTACCTGTACCTTATTAATTTGATAAATCGATGATGTTGTTGTTTTTCTTGCCCTTATCCCAATGATCGAATAAAAAGAAACTCTTTCTAACTGAATTCGTTGAAACTGTTATTCACTGTTCTAACTGAATTCGACGAAACTCAATCCATCATAGTAGTTGCATTCGCCGAAACTCAATTCAATATTTTAACTGAATTTGACGAAACTCAATCCGTCATAGTAGTTGAATTCGACGAAACTCAATTTAATACTTTAACTGAATTCGAAGAAACTCAATCCATCATAGTAGTTGAATTCGACGAAACTCAATTTAATACTTTAACTGCATTCGAAGAAACTCAATCCATCATAGTAGTTGAATTTGACGAAACTCAATTTAATATTGTAACTGAATTCGACGAACTTGATTCAATATTCTAAGGGAATTCGACGACACTAACTGAATGCGTTGAAACTCAAGTCACGTCTCTGACTAAACTCGACGAAACTCTTAAATTTTTAAGATTGTAATATACAGATTTGAGAAGACTGAACCTGGCACATGTGGTTGATGCAGTCATCAGCATTGATGGTGCAGTTCTGTCCGGAGTATCCCTTGGGACACACAC
Source organism: Elymnias hypermnestra (assembly GCA_015832385.1). Classification (NCBI taxonomy): domain Eukaryota; kingdom Metazoa; phylum Arthropoda; class Insecta; order Lepidoptera; family Nymphalidae; genus Elymnias; species Elymnias hypermnestra. Next base: position 1,456,720 of record JACTOM010000103.1, read on the forward strand.
AGGTGTAGTGGCTGGAGTGGTCAACGCAAGTGGCCCCGTTGGCGCAAGGGTTGAACTCCGCCGTGCAATATGGGATCTTCTTCTCGCAGAACTCACCTGGAAACAAATATTTAAACACACAGTTCAGAAATCCTTCACCGAGACAAGCATACGCATGTTTCATCACAACATATACATGGTAATGTGTATAACTTTTTATACTACTGTACTATTACAATTATAGAAGTAGGAACTTCTGAATTGATTTAAACTTGCTTTTTTATATTAAATTTTGAAATTATTGTTGTTAAGCCAAACATTTATTAATTTTAATGTATTATTTGTGGTAAATAAATAATTATTAATAGCATTATTATTCTCATTGTCATAATATAAATACAAGGATTGCGTAAGCGATAAAAAAGGCGTGGAAGTAAATGAATTGCTTCAGCTCAAATTACATAAATTGACATTATATATGTCTACCCGAATGAGTTCATGGTGAATTCTTTTCCTTTAGATTCTGTACCTTTAGATTTTAAATCGTTTTTTACATTAAGCTCTGACGAACATAATAAGTCGGATATTACTATATTTGAAATGATTATTTATTAGATTTTTTCGATTCGATTCGATTCGATTATCACTAGAAATGTTAACAATATAAATGTCATTAGCGAAAACAGTTATATGATATTGGGTAACGTTAGATATGCCATTTATATAGAATAGAAACAAAAAGGGTCCGAGGGCTGTGCCTTGGGGAACTCCAAACTTACTTAATACATTCTATGCAGTTAATCATATAAAGACAACAACAATATTTATTCAAGGGGAAGAAGGGGGAGGAGGTATTATTTAATTACAGGATTATGTGTTTAAAAGCTTACCCATGTATCCTGGTGCACAATGACAGGAGTAGCCTTCCAGGTGGTCAAGGCACGTGGCATTGTTCTGGCAACGATGCTGTACACAGTCGTCTACGTCCACCTCACAACGCACACCAGTGTAGCCCGCCAGGCACGAGCAGCTAAGGATGGTGGGTATGGCATATTCAAAGTCACATTGCAAATATACTTCTACTGACAATATCATCTACTAATAAAAGTCAGTATAATCCTAATATTAACATTGTTTTAGTTCACCATTTATACTGGCTTCTATATAGTGTATTCTATCATCTTCTAGAAGGAGTATATAATGCAGGGGAAGCCGTAACATTAGTCTTTTATATATCCAGATTATATTACCTAATTGTTCCTTCTTCTAGAAGATATCAGACTAATTATGCTTAGGGGGCGCACGGTCTTTTATTTTCTATCTTCTAGAAGATAAGGCGTTTATTTTGCCTAAAAAGACAACTAACATGGTTTCATAAAAAAGAAACCATCTGAATATTTTATCTTCTAGAAGACGGTAAATCTAGAAGAAGAACTAAATAGAGGAAGAACGAGTGTCACTCAGATTAGGGCATGCTTGTACTTTATTAAGTCAATTTTCTAAATATCTTCTAAAAGAAGGTACATTTCATGAGCAGAAGACTTGTGTCACTGTGATATTAGTCGTGTACTTTATATGCAATTCTATTTCATACATCTAAACTAGCTGAAACTCTCATCTTCTAGAAGATGGAAAACCTATTCATATACAAAAAGCGTCTAATAGCAATCAGCTTAGTAAATCTAACGTTTGTCTTACTGTTTTTGTAATATACTGTTACTTATTTAATTTCAGCTCAAATATTAGATTCAGTTTCAATTTCAGATTCAGTTTCAATTTCAACTTCAGCTTCAACATTAGTAATTTCACATTTCAGTTCTATTTCATCTTTTTGTTATGTCATTTTATGATGAGCATAAGGATAAAGTGTTAATATGCACATACCTAAATCTTCCTTCTTCTAGAAGATGGCAGACACCATGGGCGCATGGGGAGCCGTAGCATGCATCGATCTGATGCTGACAGGTGTCACCATGGAAGCCACGTGCACAGGCACATGCAAAGCCTCCAGAGGCTGTTGCGGTGCACACCCCCCTGTTGAGGCAGGGGTTTCGGTAGCAGCGATCACACTTAGTGACCACTTCTGTAGGAGGATCACCTGGAAAAGACAGTAGAGTTTTGAAGTGTAACTTCTTTAGGCGCATGAGGGTAAAACGTTTAGTGGTTTTTTGTAGAGACTTCTCAGATCTGGGCGCGAAGGAAACTCGTAACTTTGGATCTTAAGTCGTTCTTTATTATCATCATGACGATTCAAAAGTGCTTAAAGATTTTTTTAATTGAATCGAATACCCACCTCTACAAACAAATGCGGAGGAGTGGGTGCTGAGCACCAGTTTCTCCCTCATAGCTGGTGGGTCAGCACATCGAGCAATACCTGCTTCCACGTATTCACCAGCAACCTTCACCCACTCGGACAACCAACGAGCATTACAGTCGCAGTATAACGGATTTGAACCCAGAGCGCTGTAACAATGTCATCATTTAAAAAACCTGATAGGTGGACTGTACTGAGGCTAAGTAAGCCCATGTCAACTACAATAGAAAAAACAAAACACAAATCAGTAACAAAGTGACCGTTACTAACGGTGTGTGTGACACGTCGAAGATCAATAAGTTTTTTGTGGTTTTTTATAAATTGTGAGGGTTTATTAGTTTTTATTTGTGTTCTTGATAATATAAATGATGTGAATAACAATTGAAAACACTTTAAGTAAGTTATAATTTTGAAGATATGATCCTATTAATATAAAAGGGACTTTTTTCACTGTCTCAAAGTTTAGTGCAACGTGACGCTACACCAGTCTTAATTTTATTAAAAAAAAACGATAACATTGTATAGTTTAACTATTAGAAAACATAAATAACATTTGGGAGTCTTTCATGGACATTCAGGTCCCAAAAGCCACGTCACGTCACGAACTGGAAAGTAATTATTAAGATTTTCAATGATTCAAGTCAAATTATACGTGGAGATGACGGTATTCATTTAACTTCAGTTGAAATGCTAAAAGCAAATGAAATCAAAATATATAAATGAACTAACACATGTGATATTGACTCCAGATCGCGGAACACTCCATCAGCTAACATGGAGATGTTGTTCCCGTGAAGGGAGAGTACCCGGAGCTGCGTCAGACCCTTCAGAGCATCCCGCTGGAAGACGAAACATTAGATTAAACCATAAAACGAAGATATAAATTAAAGTGACGTAAAACGAAATAAAATTAAATGAAATAATATATATATTATGAAATTAAGTATAAGATGAAATGAATTAAAACTGAACGAACTTACGTCATGAAATGATACAAAAATAAAATGAAATTACACGAAATTAAATGAAAGTAAAAGAAATTACATGAAATAAATTAAAACTAAACGAAATGAATTAAAACTGATCGAAATTATGACACGAAATGAAATAAAAATAAAATGAAATTACACGAAATTAAATGAAAGTAAAAGAAATTACATGAAATGAATTAAAACTGAACGAAATGAAGATAAAATGAAATTACATGATTTAAATGAATTAAAACTGAACGAAATGACGACACGAAATGAAATAAAAATGAAATTACACAAAACGTCGACATGAAATTAAATGAAAATAAAATTACATAAACGAAATATTAATTAAAATTGTAGAAAAACATTTATAAAATGCTGACATGTTAGTGACTAAGTATATTCTAAGACGTCGCGTTATGGTAAGAAGTAATTTCTCTTCAAAGGAAGCTTAACCCTCTTAAACCCACTAGAACCCTCACCACTTATATCTCAATGTGTTATGAGACCTTTATTTTATTAAATAAACATACCTGAACGCATCTCAGTCGGTTATAGCTGACTATGAGTGTAGACAACTTCGTGAGTGCTTCAAACGTATTGTTGGACAAAACACTGATTTTATTATTAGACAGGTCAAGTCGGGTGAGTAACGTGAGATGTCGCAACTGCTCTGCCGATATACTCGTTATTTCGTTGGATTCCAGGTATCTGGAATGAGAGAATACCATCAAAATCTGTTATGGCAAAGTGCAGTAAACTTTGAAGGTATCTAGAAAATATGAGTACCCTCAAAAGTTTTCATTAGTATGATTTTGAAATAACAGTCTTTTCGCCCATTGTTGTCAGTCACTGACTGGCCGGAATATTATTGATCACCTGATGATAAGTGACGATGAAATGAAATGAAACGATATGACATGGAACGAAATAAAATCTAAATGTTAAATGGTATTTGTTTATTGCATTTTATTGAAAATTGATTAAAAAAAAAAACATTAAAGGGAATTTATAATTAACTCTAAGTATTTGAAATGAATATAAATGAAACTGAGGGTATTTACAATGTTTAAGTACCCTCAAAATGTTTAAAATCGTTATTTTTATATTAATTTCTGATAACTTGACACTTGTAATCTTAAAGTACTCGTATTATAAATAATGCTACAGTCAATGAGGGAACCGTGGTAAAAATGAAACTGAGGGTATCTAAAATCTATAAGTACCCTCAAAATGTTTAAAATTGTTTTTTTTATATTTTTTTCTAATAAGTTGTCATTTATTTAAGAGATTGTAAATAATGCTACAGTTAATGACGGAAGTGCGATAAAAATGAAACTGAGGGTATTTAGAATGTATAAGTACCCTCAAAATGTTTAAAATTGTTATTTTTATATTAAATTTCGATAACTTAGCGATTTTAATCTCCAGTGATTGTAAATGATGCTGTAGTCAATGAGGCAAATGCGATAAAAATGAAACTGACGGTATCTAGAATGTATAAGTACCCTCAAAATGTTTAAAATTGTTATTTTTATATTAAATTTAGATAACTTAGCGATTTTAATCTCCAGTGATTGTAAGTGATGCTGTAGTCAATGAGGCAAATGCGATAAAAATGAAACTGAGGGTATCTAGAATCTATAAGTACCCTCATTTTGTTAAAAATTGTTTTTTTATATTTTTATTTCTAATAAGTTGGCATTTGTTTAAGAGATTGTAAATAATGCTACAGTCAATGACGGTAGTGCGATTAAAATGACACTGAGGGTATCTAGAATGTATAAGTACCCTCAAAATCATTAAAATTGTTATTTTTATATTAAATTTTGATAACTTAGCGATTTTAATCTCCAGTGATTGTAAGTGATGCTATAGTCAATGAGGCAAGTGCGATAAAAATGAAACTGAGGGTATCTAGAATGTATAAGTACCCTCAACATGTTTAAAATTATAATAGTTGTTAACATGTTGGCGCTTGTCATTTAAATGTGATGATAAATGATGACACTGTCAAAGATAGAAGCGCTGACCTGATAAAAGGTAATTTACCTCTTACCAGGACTGGAAATAATACTGAAGCACGATCTCATAAAAAATATACTATATTGCTGTTGACAGCAACATAATGTTACATTTCTTTGCGTGAGTGAGGGTAGTTTCGATTGGAGTGGAAATGGCATAATAAATATGTTAAACTAGTTATTTCATTGGATTCCAAGTATCTGGAAGTAATTACTATCAATATATGTTACGGCAAAGTGTAATTAACTTTGAGGGTATTTAGAAATGCTGAGTACCCCTCAAAAGTTTAATATTTAAATAGGAAAAAATTATTGCAAAAGAAAACTCCATGGTAGCTTAGAGGTTCAAAGAATTCGTTGATTCGAATCTTGAGATGGCAAAGTGGTAGCATTAGAACAGCGTGGTTGGTCTATGTTTTAAAAACCTTCTCACAAACGAGTGAGATCTGTGCTCAGCATTGGGAGGCAAATAGGCTTGGCGGCCTCGCTGGCGCAGTGGTGCGAGTATTCGCTTCGCTAGCGGAGGTCCCGGGTTCGATCCCCGGTAGGACGAATTTAGGAAATTGTATTTTCTAATTTGTCTGAGTCTGGACTGGTGGGAGGCTTCGGCCGTGGCTAGTTACCACCCTACCAGCAAAAACGTACCGCCAAACAAAGAGATTTGTGTTCCGGTACGATGCTGTGTAGAAACCGTAAGGGGTATATCGCCTCTTAACAGATTAGCGCGCTTCCATCTTAGACTGTATCATCACTTACCATCAGGTGAGATCACAGTCAAGCGCTAATCTGTCAGCAATAAAAATAATAAAAAAAAAGAAAAAAGGCTGTTGCTGATATTTTTAAAAATAAAAGGAAAGATTTAATAAAGAAATTGATTAAGTTTTAGGTTACATGCTCACTAACAATGGTATATGTCTATCGCATGTTAAACACTACGTAACGAAACAGTTTAAAGTTAGCACTTCAAAAATGAATAAATACATTAAAATACTCCAAGTAATGTAGATTGATGTTGATGATGTATTAAGCTGATGCGATACTACCCATGCAAAGACAAGATGAAGGTCTTACAGCTCAGTGGTGTAAGGTGGTATCCTGGAGGGTAGGGAAGTCAGTCTTGCTCGTGCACATCTCACCACGGTTCCAGCACAAGAGCATCCAGTAGGACAGTAGTCTGGAGGCAAGCAGCCGTTGTCTTCAGCTGGAATAAGTTACATTTAACACTTATCGACGTTCAACCTAATCCGTTAATCCTTCAGTGGTGTAATTGAGCTGATCGAGGCGATAGATAAGTACCACCAAACTGTATCCTACGATTTTGTTTTCAACCATTTTTTAAATTGTCTCCCTTGCGACTTTTAAGACGTATTCACGCCAAAAGCCATAATGACCTATTGTAAGTAGCAGCCCTGCTGGGCACAGGACTCTTCACTCCGAGGAGCGAGGGTTTTTAGAGCATAGACCAACCACGCTGCTCCACTGCGGATTGGCAGGCATAGTGCACAAGTGCACTCCCTATTCCTTCACTCTCATAGTCCGATGTAACGGAAATCCGACACGACCGGTGAGAGATCAGGCGCAGGACCGACGGCTTAACGTGTTCTCCGAGTCACGGGGGTGGATCACACCGCCAACTTCTCAAATTCGGGCAATAGAAAACTCAATATTGATTTTTGAATTGGCCCGACCCTGGACTCGAACCCAGGACCTCATGTCTGTAGTCGAACATTCACTAGACCAATGAGGCAGTTCTAGACCAATGAAGCAGGTCGAATGACCTATTGAGACACGTAGTTTCTTATTCAGAGAAGCCGTGGATTTGAATCCCTTTGAGGCACCACCAAATCCTCTACTAGAAGAGACCTGATATCAGCAGTTAATAGGCTATTATTTACCTTACCTTTTTATATACAAGCATTGTGTAAGCTCCATCGTGTTAGAACAGCTAAATGAAACGATAGTTTCTTAGGTCAATGACCTTTAGCTCCCACGCAGGTATCCAGGTCGTTGACCCGGGCTTCAGACGTCAACGGTTTTAGACTTTGTGCTTCATTGTTGGTTTTTTTTAACGCTTTAAAAATATGATTTTTTAAAATCTGAATTGATGCCTCTCCATCTCACCATCGAAGGTGTCATTAGTACTATCGTCTGGCTTCCTTATCAGCGGTTCTTAACGTCGTGTATAGGGAGAGTGTTAACTTAGAATACTTACGTGTACACTTGAAGTCTGCAACTTCCAGGTGTTGTACTTCTGTCCCCCTTAAATTGGGGGGGTGGGAGCATGTGGCTCCCGTACTGAGGCGTCGGTTGCGCAACCAGTTGGGCACCCACGATATATGACACGTGCATTGTAAGGGATTATTGCCCAAGGATCTGGTGAAAAGATCTAGATTAACAATACGAATCATAAGTATTGTTAATGTACTGTTTTCAATCATTATTTCGTAAGATTATGGCATCACATGTTCTCAGTGAGAGACGACGTCGCGAAAGGAATATGTATCCCGTATTTGCATTAGTCATAATGTTGTTTTCTTAAAATATAAATAAACTTAGTTATTCCTTATAATATCTGCTATCTGCCAGTTAAAGTCGCTTCAAAATGGGTTCAGTCGCCACCCACGCGTTACATAGAACAGTGTGACGTCTCAGTTCCATTCAATATTAAAAAAATAGTTATTATATACTTACAGAGTCGTCAGCATTGTGAGATGGTCAAACGATCCCGGTGTGATGCATTTGATTTTATTGTCAGTCAGTGACCTGAAAATAAAACAAAATATTTGTTATAAAGAACCAAAGATGCCTGTATTCCTAAAGGGGAGGGGGGGGGGGGGNCTAAAGGGGGGGGGGGGGGGGGGACGTTTAGTGCCCAACCTTATCCCACTCGAACACTGGGTGTCAATAAAAGATTCCCACCGCACCTTAACAACACAAAGTATTATATATGGTTAAAGGGCTGATCTTTAACACCCCTCAAGGCCACCAAGAGGAGGAGGTTTATTACACAACCTTGCCCCCTCGACGCTGGGTATTCTTAAAAGATTTCTAACGCATCATAACAAAACAAAGTAATCTATATGGTTTCAGGATACTAAGGGCTGACCTCTACCACTCTTCAAGGTGAACTAATATAATAGAGGATATTTTCCCTTTGACAAAGTGCTGAGGCTGTGGAACCTTAAAAAGTGATCTTCTACTCCCTTCTAGGCATACAGAAAGCAGTCTTGACAATTTCTTGGGGCCGGATCTTTCTTGAAGATCCCCCTAATTAATAAATCATAAGGGGCTGATAATGGAAACAATATATATTAAGAAGTTTTAACCCCCCCCCCCCCCTCCGCTACTAAAGCAGAAGATTTAGCCAGCATTTCATATAGTTACAGGGTGCCGAGGCTGTGGAGGCCGAAGAACATCTTGTCAGTGACAGTCTGAAGAAGGTTTCCGTCCAGCAGCAGCTCTTGGATGGAAGCTGCACCATCGAACGCGTTGTCTTCTATCACTGTTATACCTGAAATGAAAAACTAAAGTTTAAGAGATTTAGACACTACATCATAAATGTGATGTGTCAAGCGCGAACCTGTCACCTATATGCAATACTCTGTATTGCGCTCTGTGTCATTACTCTGTGACATTTTTTTACAGATTGCTGGTATTAATTTAGTTTCAAATAAATTTACCATTGTTCCTGAAGTCTAACTTGGTGAGATCAGGCAGTCTCCCGAATAATCCATCAGACTTTATTTGACCCAGAATATTGTCAGGCATGATTCTGAAAGCAGATTAGATTGTCAATACAAATTAAATTAAAACAGACAAAGTCGTAGAATGAAACTAGTGAATAAATACATAACATATAAATTATACTTACAAGGCAACTGTTGTGATGGGTAAGTCCCGGGGCACGTCCGCCAGCCGAGCACGTGCGCACGCAACACGCACTCCACGCACTAAAGCGCGGGAGCACGCACACATATCCGGGCACGGAGGCTCATCACCACAAGCCTCGCTTGTCTCTTCACCAGCTGAAATAAAAAATATAAAAGTAAATAAGTAAGTAGCAGCCCACTAACGTCCCACTGCTGGGAACAAGCCTCCTCGCTCATATGAGAGAGGGTTTTTAGAGCATAGACCCACCACGCTGCTCCACTGCGGATTGGCAGGCATAGTACACAAGTGTACTCTCTATTCCTTCACTCTCATATTCCGACGTGACGGCAATCCGACACGACCGAAGAGAGATCAGGCGCAGGACCGACGGCTTAACGTGCTCTCCGAGGCACGGGGGTGGATCACACCGCCAACTTCCCAACTTCGGGCAAATATTGAGAAAATCTTAATAGAAAACTCAATATCGATTTCGAATTGGCCCGACCCGGGACTCGAACCCAGGTCCTCGTGTCTGTAGTCGAACATGCTAACCACTAGACCAATGAGGCAGTTAAATGTGAAATAAAAAATATGCTACCTATAATTTGAGAAACAGTGATTTCAATCTGGTTAACAATCTAACAATGTATACAAAATATCAATTTTTTAAACTACCTACGTTGGGAAACACTGAATTCAATCTGTTTCGTAATTTATATGGTAATCTATACAAAATATTAAGTTTGGAGTTGAGGCCATGTAATAAGTTGGGAACCACTGATTTGAATCAGTTTCGTAACTCATTTATCCGGTAATTTCTACAAAACATCAAGTTTGGAGTTCTCCGGTGTCTAATAAGTTGGGAACCACTGAATACGATCTGTTTCGTAATTTATACAAAATATCAAGTTTGGATTTGTTCGCCATATGATAAGTTGGGAACCACTGATTACAATTTGTTTCACAATCTACTTATTTGGTTTGTAATTATAATCCAACACGATAGTTTTAGTGGCCCGCTTTCTAATAAATTGAGAACCACTGATTATATTTGTACAAAATGTAAAATTTGTAATTGTTCATTATCTGATAAGTTGTAACCCACAGATTTCAATCATTTTTTGATTGCTCGTTATCAAATAGTTTGAAAACCACTGACCTCAAGCTACGTTTTATTATAAATATGTTAATTTTACTACCGTGAGTTTCATTAGGATAAAATAAAAAATTCATCCACTATCAAAAAGTTTGGGAACAACTGATTTCAATAAAATTTTAGTTTACTTGTATTTCATAGCTTAATTTGTTTTTATATGTAGATTTTTGTAAATAGGGGTTCAAGAATCCCATGAAAAACTTAAAGGGGTGCTCTATCATAAAGATTGGTGTTCACGCCGTCCGTGACCAGGTGGAGGCTACTAAGGGTCACCAGGGCCCATAGTGGTAAAGGCAGCCTCGATCACCGTAGACGGCGGGAGGGGTCGGACAGTTAGTGGGGTTTCGCACCTACCTTGCCTCCAGGCGCCGCTCTCCTCCACGGCGTCGACTCCGGCAGGTGTCTGTTCACGTGGGATGTGTGTTTGTATATGTGTTATGAAATGTATAGAGTGTGTATAACCTGCCAAAGCGTCGCGGAAGGCTATGGTCGGTGACGCTGGTTCACTCTTCTACTCCTTAATCCACCGGAAGGACTATTGTGGCCGACGCGTGGGCGAGCTAGCCTAGCCGCGTTATGACTTGCCACCTTTCACTAGGCGGCAAGGAGAGCCCACAAAACGCGACGAGGGTTTCAGCTGGCCCCCCCCCAACCAATGGTAACGCGTAGAATCCCGCACTTCCTTAAGAAAATCACTTAAATTCCCAAGACGGGCTTAAATCGCGCCCGTCCTCTGTACGGTTCGCGGATGACAGTTTTCAAAGGATTCTAACAGCCACAGATTAGATATGCTCATAGAGTATATTGTGCTATGCCCACAGAGCACCGACGCCTAACGCCATCGGGCGCGAACAGTTGGGGACAAGTGACCCAAAATTTAAATGTTTATATACAGTTTCTACTTACGTTTGCATTTAAAGTTCTCTTCCCTCAGTGCATCTATTCTCTTTCTGTTCATCCTCTTGGGGGATTCGCATTTAGCTCCAGAAGTTTCAATGGGGTTCTTCCGGAGGTATGCCGCTAGCCAACGGAGGGAACAGTCACAGGTGAATGGGTTACGACCTAAATGCCTGTGAAATAATCACAAAATCAATTCCCATGCCATCTTCTTTATTTCTGACCAGCACAACCCCGCGGTTTCACCCGCGTAGATGCCAATAGATTGACATTTTTAAATTCGTTATATCTTTTGAATGGAGTGTCCGATTTTAATAATTTAAAAAGTATTTTACAGGTATTAAAACAATCTTTAATAATAGTATAAGGATTAACACAGATAAATGAATAATATGGTTTAATTATTGTCGGAACTTTTATTAAATTTTAAAATGTAAAGTAGTTATAGTGGCATAACTACAGTAGATTAGACAAATGGTATTGCGAACTTTTTTGTAGATATTAATACGTTCTATAATATTGTAGAACATTTTTTTGTTCTATCATTAACAGTTTCCTCAGCGCACGCGATGACAGATTTTTTGTGACTAATTTTTTCACACCTTGGGTTACATTAATGCATTTTTATAAAGGACCCCTAATTATTTTTAAAAGTAATATAGCCTATGTCGTTCAGTGAAAATGCAGCATAATAATGTTGAAAAATTTTTAAAATCGCTCCAGTAGTTTTTATGAAAACATTACAAAAACATAATTGCGATAAAATGTATTCTGCTAAATCTATATGTCGGAGTGCAATAGTCTTTGGAACGCTGGCGCCATCTGTCTATCGGCGTGGGGCAGAGTCAATAGGTGGCAGTCCGGCACGTCTCTCTGTAGTTTTTATTATTGTTAATAAGTTTGTATAAATGGATATCGGGAATATTAAGTGATTGAATATCATAATCTGAGTTAATAAATAAAGTGTTTGATTGCACCAACATTACCCACGAACACCCACAGAATAAGAAATTAAATAATGGATCCCATTAATGACGATGTCAGCGGAGAACCCTACGCCCTTGTGCTTTATAAGCTCCTTCTTTCTTATTCTCCGACATATAAGTAAGTAGCAGCCCATTAACGTCCCACTGCTGAGCACAGGCCTCCTCACTCCGAGGAGCGAGGGTTTTTAGAGCATACACCCACCACGCTGCTCCACTGCGGATTGGTAGGCACAGTACACAAGTGCACTCTCTATTCCTTCACTCTTATAGTCCGATGTGACGGGAATCCGACATGACCGGAGAGAGATCAGGCGCGGGACCGACGGCTTAACGTGCTCTCCGAGGCACGAGGTTGGATCACACCGCCAACTTCCCAACTTCGGGTAAATATTGAGAAAATCCTAAAAGAAAACTCACTATTGATTTTTGAATTGGCCCGACCCGGGACTCGAACCCAGGACCTCATGTCTGTAGTCAAACATGCTAACCATTAGACCAATGAGGCAGTTTATATGAAAATAAATTGCTGTTCGTTAGGCTCGCCAAAATTTGAGAACGACTGGACTGATTTGGCTAATATTTGCAATGAATTGTATTAGTCAAGACAATATGAAATAAATGCTTGGAATATAGCAAATACAACAATTTGTACAAGTTAAATTTAAAAGAATAATTTTATTTTCATTTGTGTTTGACATTTGACATTGACAACCAACGATTTCTGAACGCAAGTATAACATTTGACGTAATTTGGCGCGAATCCTGACGTTTTTGTCAATAAAACGCTCGCTTAGCGTCACGAAGATGTGCAACGTTTTTTATCCTAATTCGTTTGAAGGTTAGGCAGTTTTAACATTTACACATGTGGCATTTCAATTTGCCACTCGTCGTTTGAGATGACAATTGAATTCCGACATCAGAAGTGGGATCTTCCTTTTTCCCTCCATCTAAGTCTTGGAAATCTGAAGTTTAACATTTGTATATAAACGAGACTTAAAAATTAGTTTGTCAAAGAAGTTTCACTTCTGACATTTGTACGCACGCACTTTTATTTATTGATTATGATGAGGTATGAAGTTTAAATAAACATTGAATGGTTTATGTGATTTCATGCTGAGTGAGTTAGTTTATTAGGTTTGTGGCACAGCAAGATGGTTTCACACGACATAATGGACATACATACAACTTATTTTATTACCTATATACATATAAAATTTGATTTTACTTACAGTGTTTGTATTCCAGTTAAAGAGTCGAATGACCCATTCGGGAGTGACCTGATGTTGTTGTCATACAAAGACCTGTAATATATAATAAGAAATAGATTTATTTGCTATTACTTTTATTATTAAACACACAATATATTAATTTTATAATAAAGATTAAAATCATTACTTAAGTTTCAACATAATATCCAAAATATTACTTCATTTTATATTAATGATTAAAAGTATTGCTCAAGTTTCAACTTAACATCAAAATACCACTTATGCTTATAACAAAGTTTACATATATCATTCAAGTTACAACATAGCAGCAAAATATTACTTCATGTAATAATAAAGTTTAAAAATATTGCTTAAGTTTCAACATGTGTCCAAAATAGCATTTATTTTCTAATAAAGATTAAGATTATTGCTTAAGTTTCAACATAACATCAAAATATCACTTATGCTTATAACAAAGTTTAAATATATCACTCAAGTTACAACATGACAGCAAAATATTACTTCATGTAATAATAAAGATTAAAAATGTTACCTAAGTTTCTACATATCTTAAAAATATAATCCAAGTTTCAACACATTCAACAAATCTTAGTTGTACTTCATTTTATAACAAAGTGTAATAATTTATTCACACAATATTATATCTTTTTATACAATAGGAGTATGTAACAACAAATTTAGTTTCACTAAACACCAAAAATATGAGTGACACATTTACTTTTTACCAAAAAATTAGATTAAATGAGATATTTCAAACGTGTAATTAACATCAGACTTATCTACAGCAAAACTTGGAAGGGTATCGTACTTACAATAATTTGAGGCTCTGTAGATCTCGAAATGTGTCTTTACGGACGCAGGTTATTTCATTTGAATTGAGTAACCTGAAAAACATCACATTTTTGTTGTAAACTATAATTAAAATATTAACAAAAATTAATATTTTTGTTTATTTTTTTAATTTTATTTGTAAACTTTAATCAAAACCTTAACATAAAGAATATTTTGTTTAAATTATTGCAAAATTTTTGTTGTAAACTATAATTAAAACAACAGAACACTAAAATGTTGTGGTTCAATTTGTTTTTAGAAATATTTGCTCTAACTTGTATGAAGACTTTAATATAATACCTATAATAATACATTTTTGTAAAAATTATTTGGAAATTTTTGTTGTAAATTTTATTTAAAACAACAAAATACTGAAATCTTCTTGTCTAATTTGTTTTTAGCAGTTTTTGTTGTAAATTTTTTTCGAAAAAACAAAATACAAAAATCTTATTCTCTAATTTAGTTTTTGTTATAACTTTTATTAAAATTTTAGTATAAAACCTAAAATAACACATTTTTGTTGTAATTTTTTTTAAAACAATGGAATCCTAAAATCTTAGTGTCTAATTTATTTTTAGTAGATTTTGTAGTAATTTGTATTAAAACATTAATATAAAACCTAATATAATACAATTTTGTAAAAATTATTTTGAAATTCTTGTTTTAACTTTTATTTAAAACAACCACTTACTAAAAATTGTCTTGTTTTTAGTAGTTTTTGTTGTAAATTGTATCAAAACATTAATATAAAACCTAAATTAATATATTTTTCTTGTAAACTATAATTACATCAACAAAACCTGAAACTAAATTTGTTTTGTTTTTTTGGAATTTTTGTTATAAATAATTAAAACCTAGCCATAAAACTTTTGTTTCAATAATTGTTATTAATTTTAATGAATATAACATTTTTATTACAACTATTTTGTTGTAAACTTTAATTGCAACAACAAAACATTAAAATATAACTTTTATTGGAATGTTTGTTGTAAATCTTAACAGAAAACCTAATAGACTAACATATATTAGCTGTTACCTTCGGAGTTACTCGCGTAGTTCTCTATCACGTGGAAGTATGGGAAAGTTTGTTCCTAAAAGTATATCTATCTGGGAATCGAATCCTAGATCGTGTTAAAGGAAGCAAGTATTTTTATTACACAATATACTTACAAAAGTTGAAGTGACGTCAGGCCATGAAATATCCCGGAGGGTAGATCCTTTATTTTGTTGCCATATAAAACTCTGAAAGTGAACCACTTTGTCAACATTCCTTTGTAATTTCCCGTTCCCCATAATATTATAACATATACATAAACGGACAATAGATGGCGTTACATAAATTGGTATGTAGGTGTAGGCTAGACTTCATACATTTATTATACCATTTCCTTTAATAACAAATGTTTGCTAGGGTTAAAGTGAGTTGGGAGTTGTGGGTTTTAACCACAAACTCTGAAGCTATGCTTACATATATAACACACACACACACATCCACACACGTACGCACGCACGCGTACACACACACACACACACACACGCTCAATACCTACACGTTTTATTTAAACATCTAACATAATTTAAATTGTTTTTAATTTTATGATTTTATCTTAATTTGGTGATAATTTTATGATGATGTACAGAGTTCCATTAATATAACAGGAAGAGTCTGACTGACTACTTTAGGGGTCAAGAGTAGTATTAATAATCTATGAAATTTTAGGACGAATAATGATTATTATTAAGGTTAGCTTATGGAGTGGCGTTAAGAGATTTTGTTGTTGAGAGTAGTCACTTTAGAGATTTTGTTGTTGGACGAGTAGCTGCCATTTCGCTGTTAGAAATGTTAGAAAATACACTGATGTTGAAATTACCAAAACATTGTGTATTTCGCTTATTTTCATAGAATCATGTCTTACGGCATTGCTGGGGCATTCGGGACTGCATCATTGGTCTAGTGGTTAGCATGTTCGACTACAGACATGAGGTCCTGGGCTCGAGTCCCGGGTCGGGCCAGTTCGAAATCGATATTGAGTTTTCTATTAGGATTTTCTCAATATTTGACCGAAGTTGGGAAGTTGGCGGTGTGATCCACCCTCGTGCCTCGGAGAGCACGTTAAGCCGTCTGTCCTGCGTCCGATCTCTCTCCGGTTGTGTCGGATTACCGCCACATCGGACTATGAGAGCGAATTAATAGAGAGTGCACTTGTGTACTATGCCTGCCAATCCGCAGTGGAGCGTCGTGGTGGGTCTATGCTCTAAAAACCCTCTCTCATATGAGTGAGGAGGTCTGTGCCAAGTAGTGGTACGTTAATGGGCTGTTACTTACTATATCTTACGGCATTAAAGTGGAAGGCTATCCTGGTATGGGCATATCAATTCTCACAATGCCATAGCAATATATATTAAATAATATCTTATATATCCGTGATAATATTCACTTATACAGCAAAATAAAGTGATGTACACAATTTTAATAATAGAAATAAAAACAAACTTTAAATCCAATGTTTTAGAGTGAAGAAGGTTCAGAAATTATTTGTCGGGTTGAGCATAAGCATTTTTAATAAGATACCAAAATCAGTTTTAGATTTGCCACCACATAATTTTACAAGACTATGCTCGGAGTTTCTCTACGTGATCGAATCAGAAATGAAGAGATCCGTAGTACAACCAGAGTCACCGACATAGTCCTGAAGGTGCTGGAGTGGCGACCCCCCCCCCCCCACAAGGTGGACGAGGACATAAAGAGGGTTGCCAGTAACCGCTGGAGCCAGGCGGCTCAAGATCGGGCCTTGTGGACGTCATTACGTGAGACCTATGTCCAGCAGTGGACGTCCATCGGTTGAAGCGACGACGACGACGACGACATTTTACATAAGGCATATTATGTTGTTGAAGATTATTTAAGCGATAGAAATGTTTGGACTTGATTCTAATTGCTCACAGAAGCAATACATGACAGCATTTGTAACATACATATTTAAAACAGTAACCGTTGAGTTTCTTGCCAGTTTCTTCTCAGCGGATTCAACTTTCCGAAACGGTAGTAGATTTGTTACCAACGGACAGACTACTGACGATTTAAAAGTGCACTTTGCAACCATTTTAGATTTATGATCTAAGTTTTGTTGTTGGAAGAGTCAAAGCCACTCAGTTAAATGAGTTTTGCATGGTGGGTTTTGACGACAGCTATAATAAAGTTTAATCAAATATCAATGATGCTTTGTCTCATGGAACGCATCAACAGAAAGTGTGGAAACATTGTTATTGAAAACATTGACGCAAGCCAAAAGCAAAAGTAATAACGTGTCTGACGTGGTGGGTTTCATCCCCAATGCCGTAACTATGCCCTTGACGAGTTTAATTGATAAATAACTGACCCACAAAGAAGTTAAGTGTGTCAAACTTGTAAAAGTCAACAAAATAATTTAAAAATGAAATGGTGGTGTTGTGGGTTTTGACTACTAACCTACATCTCTCCCTATGATTATTTTAATCAACGTATAAATAACTCAAATATAGCAATCCAGTGATTTAATTTTGTGTTGTTGGACAAGTTCATACTACACATTTAAATTAGAATTATTTTGTAAGGTGTAGTGGGTTATCACCACTAGTTTTATCGCAGTCATTTTGATCATGAGTCATAGGCACCTGGAGTAATATTGGTATTATTTTTGTCAGACAATTCAACCAAATTAATTTTAAAATGAAATTGACATGGTGGGATTTATTTAAGGGTGATACGCAAGGCGTGGTGGGTTTTCTGAACCAGATTTATATATTATTTTAATTAAAAACGAAACTGACAAAGAAATCAAGTGTTTCAATCCATTGCAGACATCTGCAGTCATTTTAAGAGTTTTGTTGTTGGACAAGTCAACTAAATAATATTTAAAATGAAATTAGCGTGGTGGGATTTAAATTAGAGCTCTTACGCAAGATATGGTGGGTTTTCATCGCCATTTTTATATGTAAGTTTAATTAAAAACCGGCTTACAAAGAAGTTAAATGTGTTAATCCATTGAACGCATCCGCAGCCAGTTTGGAGATCTTGTTGTTGGATAAGTCGATACGAGCCACTCTCTTTATAGCGGAGAAAGCTCCAGCACCGACTTCTGTGATCTCGTTCTGTTCTAGACGACTAAAAAGGGAGAGAAAGAATATAAAGATCTTAAATGTACTCTTATAACTTCGTTTCAAAACTCAAAAGCAATGATTTGAAATCGAGGCAGATTCTGTTGTATTGTAAGTGATTACATTTCTGTTGCTCTGTGTGGGATGGTCGGTAAATCTGTGAGGAGTTTCTCTCGGCAGTCCACGGTACCATCAGGGGAACAGCGGCAGGGTGGTGGGCAACGTGGTTCAGCTGAACACTCCGCTGTTACTGTCGTAGTGGGTCCTGAAACAACATTTTTTGAAGTAAAACCTCTAGTAGAGAAAAATACGTATATAATATCAATTTATTTAGTGTGATCACTTACCATTGCATATTAGTTCATGTGCTTCTAGCTCCGTTAACAGTGCCCCTCGAAGTGTAGCAGGTGCTTGACATCTGAAAAAAAATCAGTTTGTAGCATATTATAATAAAGGTACATGAATACTGATACCTTGCAGATGAAGTATTCATACCTGGCACCAACACCTAGAATGCCCGCAGCCCTTACAGACGCAGACAAACGCGCGACACGACAGTCGCACACGATCGGATTGTCGGTTAGTCGCAGTGTATGCAGACGCGCGACTGACGCAGCCTCCAATGACAGGTATGTTAAATTATTGTTGTTCAGTGTCCTAGAAAGAAATGTTATTTTTTATTTGATTGTTGTTCAAGCTACTCAAGGTACAAGGTGTGAATGGGGCTTAATATATCATTGTTTATGTTGTTGTTGAGTTTCTGGAAAGAAATAGCATTTAAAATTAGATTGTTCTTTAAGGTGCAAAAAAATGGCGTTTAATATGTTCATTGTTGTTTAGGATACTGTATAAAGGCTTGTTTAAAATGACGTTGTTGTTAAGGGTGATGAAAAAAATTACATTGCTTGAAGTAATTAATGCCATTTTAAATTTGATTGTTGATCGAGGTACTAAAGAATGGCGTTTAAAATGTCATTGTTGTTTGGGATACTGCATAGTGTTGTTAAAATGGCATTTTTGTTAAAGGTGATGTAAATAGAATGTAATTGTTTAAGGTGATAAGGAATGCTATTTTAAATTCGATTGTTGTTGAGTTGCTGGAAAGAAATACCATCTAAAATTTGATTGTTGTTTAAACAACAGAGGATTGTTGCTAGAGGATAGCGTTTAATATGTCATTATTTTTAGGGATATTGTATAAAATGTTGTTTATTATTACATTATTGATAAGGATGATGTAAAAAATTACATTGCTTGAGGTAAGGAATGCCATTTTAAATTCCATTGTTGTTGGGTTTCTGGAAAGAAATACCATTTAGAATTAGATTGCTGTTTAAGGTGTTAAGGAATGGCGTTTAATATGTCATTATTTTTTGGGATATTGCATAGTGTTGTTCAAATGGCATTTTTGATAAAGGTGATGTAAATAGAATATAATTGTTTAAGGTGGTAAGGAATGCCATTTTAAATTCGATTGTTGTTGAGTTGCTGGAAAGAAATACCATCTAAAATTTGATTGTTGTTTAAGTTGCTAGAGGATAGCGTTTAATATGTCATTATTTTTAGGGATATTGTATAAAATGTTGTTTATTATTACATTATTGATAAGGATGATGTAAAAAAATTAAAATGCTTGGGATAAGGAATGCCATTTTAAAATCCATTGTTGTTGGGTTGCTGGAAAGAAGTGCCATATAAAATTTGATTGTTGTTTAAGTTGCTAGAGAATGTTGTTTAATATATTATTATTTTTTGGGATATTGTATAAAATGTTGTTTATAATTACATTTTGGATAAGGATGATGTAAAAAAAATTAAATTGCTTGAGATAAGGAATGCCATTTTAAATTCCATTGTTGTTGGGTTTCTGGAAAGAAATACCATTTAGAATTAGATTGCTGTTTAAGGTGTTAAGGAATGGCGTTTAATATGTCATTATTTTTTGGGATAATGTAGAAAATGTTGTTTATAATTACATTTTTGGTAAGGGTGATATAAAAAAAATTAAATTGCTTGAGATAAAGAATGCCATTTTAAATTCCATTGTTCTTGAGTTGCTGGAAAGAAATACCATTTAGAATTAGATTGCTGTTTAAGGTGTTAAAGAATGGCGTTTAATATGTCATTATTCTTTGGGATATTGTATAAAATGTTGTTTATAATTACATTTTGGATAAGGATGATGTAAAAAAAATTAAATTGCTTGAGGTAAGGAATGCCATTTTATATTCCATTGTTGTTGGGTTGCTGGAAAGAAGTACCATCTAAGGTTTGATTGTTGTTTAAGTTACTAGAGAATGGCGTTTAATATGGCATTGTTGTTTAGGATGCTGTTTGAAGTGGAAATTAAAATTTGGTATTGTTGTACAGTGTGATGAAAAAAGGACATGCACAATTTATTGTTGTTTAAGGTTTATTATATATTATAATGTACAAAATGCAATTTAAAGTTGTTTAAGATGGTAATGAAGACCATTTTAAATGTTTTGTTAATGGGATGCCAGAAAAATATCTTTAAAATGACATTGTTGTTTAGGGTGCATGATACATATGTTTATTGTTGTTTAGAATGCTGTATTGAATATTTTATTGTTGTTGGAGTGCTATTTAGTAAATGCAATTTAAAATTATATTGTTATTAGGGTGTTTCAAAAATACTATATAAATTTATTGATATTTAATTTTCCTTTGTCGTTTAAGGTGCTGTAGAGCGAAATTGTTATATTTTATTGTTGTTGCTGAGGTACTATAATGCCTTATAAATGCATTAATGTTTAAGGTGAAGTATAAAAAGCAATTACAAAACTTTGTTGTTTAAAGTGCTATAAAGGGCAATTGTTATATTTTATTGTTGTTGCGGTGATACAAAAATGTAATTTTATAGTTTATTGTTGTTTAGAGTGTACATATAATAAAAAGAAGAGCTTACAGCACTTCTAAGCTCTTGAGGTGCTCGAGTGCCTTTTCATCAATGCATTTAAGCTGGTTTCCATCAAGATGGAGACTCTTCAATGCTGTCAGTCCACGAAACGTCCTCCGGCTTATTGCAGTCAGCTCGTTGCGACTTAGATCTCTGAAAAGTGAGAATAAATTGTTAAATTACAGTTTTCTTTTATGCTAATTAACAAGCGTTTAATTTTTAGCTTTTTTTAATTTATATTTATTGATTTTTTGTTTAATCAGGATCGATTTTTTTCAATCCCATCATCAAAGGTGTCATTAGTACTATCGTCTGTGTTCTCTCGGTCTCCTAACGCCTTGTATACAGCAGAATTACTCCTGGATTATCCAGCTTTCTTCACCATGGTTTCCTTCTCCGAAAACCAGAAAATGATGGATTGGAAACGACAAACAAGCGGATAGTTTTATTATATATAAAGAAGTGGTACCTCTGGAAGATTTGAACTTATGTCTTTCTGAATAAATACCCACGGGTTTAACCATTAAGCCATAAAGGCTTTTTGTAGTCAGGTATGCTAGTGATTAAATAAAGCCATAAACTGTCCACGGTCACTCAATATTTCAGCCATAGATCACTATAAGCTATAGACACGCGATCGTATTGCGAGTTAAAATTTAACAAGTGTTTTGTACGTTGTATTAATGTGGATATGACTATATATATATATATATATATATATATGATGTTGCGTCACCATGGCTGTTCAACCTTTTCACGGATATGGATATGGTATGTATGGGTTAAGAATGAATTACTCATCAAATGTTTACTCTACGCTGATGATCAAGTAATACTTGCGTCATCCGCTAATGTGCTACAGGAGATGGTAAATATTATGAATGAAGCTTTGAAAGGGAAAGGAATGAAGGTGAATGTAAATAAAAACGACAGTTATGCTCCGTGATGAATATTTTGATAGATGGGGAACAAGTGGAAGAGGTGAAAGAATTTGTATATTGGGATCTAAATTTACAAAAGATGGAACATGTGAAAATGATATTGAAAGGAGAGTGAATGCAGGGAATATGGTAAATGGTGCTCTGTATGCCTTTATGAATAGCCAGATGGTGTCTCAAAGGGCTAGACTGGCTCTGCATGTTGGAGTGTTGGTGCCAACACTTATGTATGGTAGTGAAAGTTGGGTATGGCAGAAGAATCACAAAAAAAAATAGATGCGGTAGAGATGAGAGCATTGAGAAGTATGTGTGGATTAAAACTGAGTGACAGAGTAAGAAATGGTGTAATAAGAGAACGTTGTGGTATCAAAGAAGATGTAGTGACTAAAATTCAGAAAGGTATGCTTAGATGGTTTGGGCATGAAGAGAGAATGAATGAAAGGAAACTGACAAAAAGGATTTATGAGTCAAGAGTGAATGCGAAAGTTGGAAGGGGAAGACCAAGGCACAAGGAACGTTCCTGGATCAAATCCAGGACATTTTAAATAAAGGCCAGGTCAAGAGTACTCTAAACGAAGCGAAGGAGATATGCAAGGATCGTGGCAAGGATTCTCTCTGCCTACTCCTATGGGAATAAGGCGCGATGCTATGTATCTATGTAAAGTTAAAAGTGCGTGTGTACAAAGGATTGAAACTTCTTTGGCAAAGTAATTTGTTTATATTTAAACAAATTTTAGATTTCAGAGACTTAGAGGGAGGGAAATAGGAAGATTTGTAAGGAATTTAACGAATTGTCATTAAAAATTAAAAATGTCAAAAGTTAATATATTGAAATCTTAAATGATGAATTTTAAATAAAAATGCCACTTGTTTTTTGTTAACACTAGAAATTATTAACAAAATTTTGTGTTTGGATTTAATGAAAAATGGTATATTAAATGGTTTAATGACGAGTGGCAAATTAAATATTAAAACTATCTAACATCGAAACGAATTAGCATAAAAAACGCAGCACATCTTCGTGGTTCCAATCAAAAATTTTACACTCATGCGCCTAAAGAAGTTTCACTTCAAAATACTTACACAGGACAGCGAGATACATAGTTTTGTAATATCTACATATATATTAATAGGTAAATTTCCCACACTTATAGTTTATATAGAGAAGGAGTGCACAATTGCGTGAGAATAGATTTAATACTGTACTATTTATGCCCGCGACTTCGTCCTCATGCTTTCACTGCAAAGAGCTTATTGTCTTTTTTGAGGCTTTAGAGGTCTACACTATCTGTGTACCAAATGTCATTGAAATTGCTTCAGTAGTTTTGTCGTAAAAGCGCCACAGACAGACAGAGTTAATTTAACATTTATAATATTAGTAAGAATTGTTATTTCACACCCTTAAGGGTAAAACTTTTATAAACTTTGAATGTCATATTTTAGATTGTCCGGCCGCTTTTTTTTTTTAGTAAATTGCATAAAACTGTTTTTTTTTAACGTCAGGAAATCCTCTTGGATACCTGCAACACCATGGGGAGGCCTCGCAAGTTATGCCGGACTTTTACCGGCTAAAACCTGACGGTGCTCCTCCCTACGTTTGCTGGCGAAAGCACGGGATACAAGGTTACCCCTAACAAAACTCCTCCGATCGAATGGCATGCCCGGAGCACTCGACATGTCACCTGTCTCGCCTCGTCCCCTCGCTATGTCACTCAACATGTCACCTCGCTTTCGGGCAACAGGCTTCGTACCTGTTGCCAGAAGCTAACCCTAAGGGGGTAGACGTCGATCATGGGCCATCCGTCTTAGCCCCGGCCTCATCCTAAATTTGAGTTTAATTTGCATCAAACTTGAAATAAACGTTGCCTAAAAAACTTAACGACCTTCGACCCGACACACGCACCGTTAGTAACAGTCACTTTGTAACTGATATTTTTTCTGGTGTTATCTCTACGCATATTTTGTTACAACAGTTACCGAGAAGCGAAATAGATAATACACATTATGACTTAAAAAAATGGTGGTTATATTTCTCATTGCTCGAGTCGTAACCGAACTATTAGCCCATGTCGCCTAGTAGTCGACACGGACAAGAATCAACAGACTCAAAAATACGTTTACAAGCTTCTTGCTCTAAAAATGATAATACTTTCATTGCTTAAAACCACTTTTGTCACATTAAAATGTAACCTATGTCCTTTCTAAGGCTCTAGACTGTCTGTGTACTAAATTACATTAAAATCTGATCAGTACTTTTGGCGTGAGGGCGTGACAATCAAATATAGTTACTTTCGCATTAAATAGTAGCCTATGTCTTTTCTCAGGATTTATACTATCTGTGCACTAAATTAAATTTAAATCGGTTCAGTAGTTTTGGCGTAAGAGCGTGACAAACAGACAGTTAATTTCGCAGTAAATAGTAGTCTATGTCCATTCTCAGGATCTAGACTATCTGTGTACCTAATTAAATTTAAATCGGTTCAGTAGTTTTGGCGTAAGAGCGTGACAAACAGACAGTTACTTTTGCATTAAATAGTAGCCTATGTCCATTCTTAGGATTTAGACTATCTGTGTACCAAATTAAATTTAAATCGGTTTAATAGTTTTGGAGTAAAAGCGCGACAGACAGAGTTACAGTCGCATTTATAATATTAGTAAGGCTTATCCATACTTAGTCCAACGGACAGGGTTGTCCGAAATTGCTAGCTATCTGTTTCAGCTGAATAATTAATGTCATTCTCAAATTGGGTGGCGCTACGCCTCTACGGAGAACATGGAGTATAGAAAACAAATTGAATATGCTTTATTTTTCAATTAAATATACAAGTTTTGAATTAAAAGTTATTTAGGTAACAACGTATACATAAGGTGTTCGAAAACGAAGACAGACGATTGTACTGATGACCTTTGATTATGAGAAGGGTAAAAATCAATCCAGATTTATCTATTTATTAGATCCATCATGTTAGAACAGCTAAATGAAACGATGGTTTCATAAAAAATACATTACTTAAAAAAAATAAGCAATTAAAGACAAAAGAAACAGCTGACGTTCGGGTCAACGAACGCACGCGGCCGGAGCGTTAAACCGCCGCGCCGCGCTCGTGTTTTCGTTGACCCGAGCTAAATTTAATTGGGTTGGATTGCTCTTTTGCTATCGTTTCATTCAGCTGTTCTGACATGATGGAGCGTAGCGAGCATGATGATGCCAATAAAACTTTGTAAAAATATGATCTTTAATCAGGATCGATTTCAAAAGGTGTCATTAGTATTATAGTCTGTCGTGTGTCATTAGTATTCGTTTTCGGGTCGGTCTCCTAATATATAGTGGTAGTGATTACGACTAAGCCGTCACGCTCGACGATGTTACGCGTGAGAAATAATAGCTTTCGTTGACTACGGAAGCGGAGGAGTCCACTTCATTGTTGCATTGTAATGGATCGGCATTGGTAATACACGAAGTATTGAATGAGACTAAACCATCACGCTCGGCTATGTAATGCGTGGATAAAGTTGGCTTTCTACTCGGGAGCAAAAGAGTTATAGTCTACGTCACTGGTATATTATAGCACATGGGTATTAAATGAGATAAGCTCACGTCACGCTCGGCTATGTAACGCGTGAGTAAGGACACGTTGACTGTTATATTATATTTCATTTATATGAATAAATTAAAGACTTTTCACTAAATGTATCTGAAGGTACATATCTATATATACATTTTTAAATATGTGTCTGTCTGTCTGTCTATTGGTTTCGGGTTTTCTCTGAAACAGTTCGATCGATTTTATTTCTTTCTTCTTTGTAAAATTAACTTTTTAAACCGG
Source organism: Elymnias hypermnestra (assembly GCA_015832385.1). NCBI lineage: Eukaryota > Metazoa > Arthropoda > Insecta > Lepidoptera > Nymphalidae > Elymnias > Elymnias hypermnestra. Next base: position 1,482,802 of record JACTOM010000103.1, read on the forward strand.
TGGTAGATTTTATTCCGCCATTCGTAACAATTATGGTAACATAGACCATAATTTACATAATATATTAATTTTTATTTTATTCTTTTATTTAAAACCTTATTGCACACTTTTAAGAAATAACAATACAACGTATGTAATATAAAAAGAACCAGATAATTAAGTAATAGGGTGCGCAAAGGCGGTCTTATCACTAAGAGCGATCTCTTCCAGACAACTTTTGGTGGGAGGAACAGAACATAGAAAGGGGAGGTGCAAATAACTTTTTAAAGAGAAAACTTGACTCAGTTTTACTCTACTTAAACAAAACATTAAATATACTTACACATATAGCGCAATATATAATTCATAAAATGCTATACAACCATATTACACATATATATAGTTACACAACTATATACATACATATATATAAATATAAGATTATATATATAAACATACACCATACAATAAATTATGCGAACTTAAACGAGTTACATAAAAATATTAATACTGTATGTATCTAAATAACTTTATAATTGTAGCGTTGTACGTGACCATTTTCTTATAAAAGAAAATGGCTATAGCGAGTGATCCTTAAAAGATAGATAAATGTCATCTTAGACTGTTTTGTAGATCAATAAAAGAGGTATAATCCCATCATACATTGTTTTTTTATATCTCTAATAAATGAGCCAGCGTTTTAAATGAAAGCTCCTACAATAGGTGGCATAACATTTTCTACACTTATCGTTATATTTGAACCAATTTAAACGCAACCTTGACAGATAATATACAGAAACCTTTCTCATGAATTTACCTATCTATTGGTGAAAACTGCATGAAAATACCTTTAATAGTTTTAACATAAAGACCGACAAACGTGGCCTTGGAATTTGTTTTATATGCCAAGATATAAAATGCCACATCCAATAGTTATTGTACATCTGTGTTCCCTCAATGTCGACATCAAGGGAAGTCTATTAGAGCATTGTTACATTGATTAATATTTGATGGCGCTATAGCAGCGGGGATTAGGGGGGGGGGGATGGGGTTCATTCCCGGGTAAGTCAAATTCCTTTATCGATTCTTATAAATCGATTTTTATTTACACAAATTATAAAGCAAAACCCACTGCGATAGTGTGTCTATTTATTCACGATCAACTCAAAAACTACTGAACGGATTTTCGTGAAGCTTTCACCCTTAGATAGAGCTAATCACGAGGAAAGTTTCTGTATATAATTTGTTTAGGTTTTGTTTAAATTGGTTGAAATATAACGATAAGTGTTGCAATTGTAGGAAATGCGAAGCCACCTGAGGAGATTTCATGGAAAACGCTGCCTTATCCATTAAAGATAACACAAAACAATGTAGGGTAGGATTATACCTCTTTTATTGGTCTACAAAAATGTCTAAGATAACATATATCTATCTCTTAAAGATAACTCGCTATATCCGTTTTATTTTCTAAAGTTATTCAGACGGATACAGTGTTAATATTTCATGTAAATAATAATCTTTGACAACAAATAATTTACATGTTTATAAACAAAACTATATGGTCTAATATCCGAGAAAAAGAAGATAGGTTTTGTTTAAATTTGTTGAAATATTACAAGATTTGTTCCACGCATAGGAAAAGTCAAGCCAACTGAGAAGCCTTTATCAAAAACGCTGCCTAATTTTTTAAAAATATAAGAAAACTATGTGTGCTTTTATAACCATGTAAAACCTGGATTAATCGCCAGTGTAATATATTGTAAAATAGTCTATATTATTGCCTTATAGTATTAAAAATCTACTAGTAAAGTTGAATCGAAATTAATCTGTTTCAGAGCTTAATTCAAACAAATATACATACAGTTTCTATATAAATTTATAAGTAAAATGTAGAATATTTTATTAGCTTTCTATTGGCGGTTGAATTTTTAAAATCGACTCAGTAGATTTTGAGTTATGACAAAGAAAACAAATCACTACATCTTCTATATCTTATGGATATAAAAAATGGTAGAAGTAGATGAAGTTATACGGTTTTAATAGTAATATGGATATAGATAAGTGTAAATTACTAATTTATACAGACAAACCGAATTGAGAGACATTTAAAATCAAAATTGGCTCTAGAAAAAGGTCAAAAGCTTTTGTTTTTCTGTTGGTAACTTGAAAGGTGCATTAGCGCCATATTGGGCCGCCATCTTGTCGTGAAGTGGCTTGCAAATGGCGGCTTAACCGACACGCGTTGGGAAACGAACACGTGTAAACGGTTTTTGCTACATTTCCCATAATTTAACCTATTTTAGCAACTATTTCAGTTAACAGGCAAACCAAATACTCTTCGTATTCTTTTGACCAAAAAAAATTATGTATTTTATCGCTTCTTTTAATTAATAATAGCTAAAATCAACAATGCTTTCCCATAAATTTATCGATCGTGTTTGTCTCTTTGAATTAATATAAATTGACAAAATTATTATAGTTTGATTGATTTATATCAATAATTAACACTAATAGACTCTTGTAATAAAGTTGAGTCACGTAAAAGGCCTAAAGCTTTTGGTTTTTTCAGCCATTTTGTCAGGAAATGGCGGCTTAACCGTCAAGCGTTGGGAAACGAACATGTGCACCAAATCTTTTTCTTTAACGACAATAAATTAATTGTATTTTAGCATTTAATAACTATTTATGTCAGTAGATAAACCAGACACCTTTCCTTTTCTTTGTTATCAAATAATTAACGTATTTTATGGCTTCTTTTAATTAATAATGGCCAAAATCGACAATGATTCGGTAAATTACCTGGCACACGATCATGTTTCTCTTTGAAGCAATATAAATTGACAAAACTATAATTGTTTGATTAGTTTATATCAATAACTACCACTAATATGCCTCTGAAATAAAGATGGGTTACGTAAAAGACCAAAAGCTTTTGTATTTTCAGCTATTTTGTCAGAAAATGGCGGCGTATACAACAAGCATTGGGAAACGAACATGTGTGCCGAATCTTTTCCATTAATGCCAACGAATTAATTGTATTTTAGCAATTATTTTAGTCGGTACTAGTTTAAACCGATACTTCGCTGTGGCTCAATTTAGTTTTCCTTTTAAAAATGTTTCTATTTTTACGCATTTCACATAATGGTCATATGTCACGTTTCCCCTTTGCTAATGGGAGACCCTTGACCCAGACTCCTGATTGCCTGCGTGACTGGAGGTCTAGATTTCTTTCTAGGTATAAAATTCAAGCTAAAGCATAAACGGGGCCTTCTTTATTATGGTTTCCTTCAATGCAATAGATATTTTTGTTGTTTAGCGTGTTTTTACTTACTAGAAAATCTTCTGCTACGTCTATCTATATTTTCGCGATTAACTTAAAAAATACTGATCTGATTTTAATGCGGTTTTCACCGATATATAGAGTGATTCCATAGGAATGTTTACGTATATAATTTGTCAAGGTTTTTGTGTAAATTAGTTGAAATATAGTGGTAATTCTTGGAAGTGTCAAAGTTAAGTCGCCTGAAAGCTTTCATTGAAAACGCTGCCTAATCCCTTAGAGATATAACAAAATATTGTATAGTGATATTAATCCTATTTCTAAATCTATAAAAACTTCTATGACAGCGTATATCTATCTTTTAAAGATAACTCACAATATCCAATTTATTATCTAAAAATGGTTAAATAAATGCTGTAATTGTAAGGTTATACTGATGGATATAGTATTAATTATTATAAACTTGAATATATTAGTTACATTAAGCATTTCATGTACATTATTATGACATATCATACTGTGTAATTTAAATGAATATCTTAGGGGTTATTGCAAAAAAATTACGACGCGAAATAAAATTCGACGCGTAAAGCTGTGACGACAGATATAATTGTATAATATGCTTTATTACGCGTGCGAAACCGGGTTATTAGTCATGTATAATAGAGATATAGATTGCTACTATATTAAAGTATTCCCATATGATATACCACAGTTAATAAATTCGCAATTAATTAATATAAATGAAGCGACGCTCCGTCCGCCATTTCGCGGTGCTCCACAAGATGGCGGATCCATTAGCGATACTTGAGACTTATTAGTTGAATTAATCACTCTCGCAATGTCGGGGAAATTGGGTCTCTGAGGAAACTTGATTTAATTTCCCCCACCCGAGGCTTGTGAGACATGTTCTCGTTAATAATTATTTATAAAACCCTTTATCTCTGCATATTTCTACTTAAAAATGTGACTAACTATTTTCCTACAAATTTCGTTAAATTAAATGGCAACACAGTTAGAAAGCTCTCTTTTTGTCGTTAATTCAATAGTTTTTGATGCTATATATAGATTTTCATATTATGAACACCAAGGTCAGAGCAAGGTCAAACAATTTCGACGCCTTATTGAGTGTTAAATCACATGATCAACCTACTAAAGTCCCATTTCTAGGCACAGGTCTTCTTATTCAAAGAAAAAAGGGTTTTTAAAGCATAGACACACTGGGCTATTTTCCTTCAACATTGCCTTAGACATGATTTGAACTCGTCTTCTAACAACAATTCATCACGATTCTGTCTTTTTTATTGCTGACAGGTTAGTTCTTGGCTGTGGTCTGGCCTAAAGGTAAATGGTGATATAGTCTATGATAAAATCGCGCTAACTAGCTAGCGAATCCTCTAATCCAAACCAAGACTTATTAAAAACAATTCGCCCTACAAGGAATCGAAGTCAGGGCCTTTGTTTGCGAAGCGAGCATTCACACTATTGCGTTTGTAATGAAAAGATAAAAAAAATTATGTGATCATCTATTTTCTTTATATCTAACAAAAAAAAGGAAATTCAGGAAGAACACATCCAAAACAAAACCTTCTCGTATTCAAAGAAAGGAGCTCATTAAGGGAGGCGGTTTCCGGAGTCAAGATGGCGCCGTATCCGGTCGCGAGCAGTCTGCGTCTGACTGCCTTCCGGTGCGGACGTGCGCTACGTTATTCCGTTCGAATTGAGGTTTCTATTATGAATTAAATGAAGTTATGGGACATGTTCATTTGGAATTGTTGTTTTGTATACATATATATATATTAAATGGGTATTAAAGTGTATAATAAAAATCAGACCTTTCAGTATAAGTAATTTTTTATATGAAAATGATGGATGAAAAATATTGGAGTGCCTGTTTGGAATTTCACGAGGAAACCTATATATCTCAGGAGTATTTCTGGGTTATATATGTGCTACTAAGCCACAGCGAAGTAGCGTGGTGCTTTAAAACCCCTCACTCCTATCAAGAAGGAAGTGGATACACACAAAATACCTCAGAGACCTAATTTTCCCGACATTGCAATAGGGATTAATTCCACTAAGCATGGTGGGTCCATGCTCTAAAAATCCTCTCTTCTCGCTTCTATAAGGTAGTATATAGCCAATAGTAGGACGTCTGTTATGTTAAGAGCATATCGGTGCGGGTCACGATTGTTATAACGAAATTGGCGCAGGTCACGAATGTTGTGAGCATATCAGTGCATGCCACGAATGTTCTAACGATATTGGCGCGAGCCATAAAGGTTATGAGCATAACGGCGCGAGTCACGACTGTTATGAGCATATCAGTGGGCGCCAAGAATGTTATAACGATATTGGTGCGGGTCAAGAATGTTATAACGAAATTGTTATAACTGTTATTGTTATTGTTGTTATAACGACATGCGTCAGGCTGCAGCCGGATTCACGGCTTTTATGCTTAGTTTCGGAACTTTTCTGCGTTGTACCTAGTTTTTAAGTTATTTTTTATTATTATTTTGTTTTATAGATTTCTTTTAATATTTGTGTTAGTCATTTATTTCTTAGATTGTTTTTGCTCTTACAAAGTTCTTTTTCTTTCTTTCTTAATATTGCCGCGGGCCATAAATGTAATGAGCATATCAGCGCGGGTCACGAATGTTATGAGATATCGGTGCGGGGAACGACTATTTTGAGCATATCGGTGCGTGCCAAGAATGTTATAACGATATTGGCGCGAGCCATAAATGAAATGAGCATATCGGCGAGGGTCACGAATGTTATGAGCATATTGGGGTGTGCCACGAATGTTATAACGATATTGGTGCGGGGCACGACTATTATGAGCATATCGGTGCGTGCCAAGAATGTTATAACGATATTGCCGCGGGCCATAAATGTAATGAGCATATCGGCGCGGGTCACGAGTATTATTAGCATATCGGCGCGGCCCACATTTTATCTAATACATTGTTTTTTGGATAGAACCAGTTTTTACACATATAATCATATTATAACTCATGTGTTTTCCTGCGGGTAGAACCGTTGTGTCTTAAGGACTAAATGCGACCCACAGGCCGCTGGTTCTCGACCCCTGGTGTAGACTACCGTATAGGAATTTCTTAAAGCTTATGACCTAGGCTATACAAAGTTACAGATTTCCGGCGTGCACTAAAATATCACCTTTCAAACAGCGAGTAAACTATTGTGTTGTTAGAACAGTTATAAATGTAGCTTCAGGGGGTATTTGTAAATATTTTGATTAGCGAGAACTGATTTACGTTGATTTATAACATGTTTTTTTTATGGAATTTTTAGTAAAGGATAACGTAATAAGTCGTTATAAAAGGTTTAGATATTATTAAATTGGTCAATTATTTCTCCCATCTAAAGCGATAAAAAAGCCCGCCATTAAGGAAATATCAAGCTATTGTTTTGGCGCGAAATCCGCCATTTTGTCGTTGGGATTTAGAAATGTCAATTTGGCAGGATAAAGATGCGTTCACGAAGGACTTAATTTGAACATTGACAGAACCCAAAATGATTTATTTTTATAGATATAACTAGCGAAGGAGCATACTGATGAATGAAATAATTATACGTTTTTATTAAATTATAAAATACAATATCTTTTAGCTTCTCTTTTTCGTTATACTTTTGTGGAAATAAAACAGAATTAATAGCCATGTATTTACTTTTTGAAATAAGACTTCTTCACGTGCGCTCGATATGGGGAGTAAGAAGGTGAATGCGTGACAAGGTTGTTACGAAAAGTGTGAACACGACTGAAATTAAATGTAACTCTCATTCTTTCTATCGTTTTTCCCAGTCACGCTTTTCGTAACGCTCTTGTTCCGCTTTCACCAGCTTACTACTAAAGTGCGTGAAGAAGTTTTACTTCATCAAAAAACGAGTGTGCTTTAGACTACTCGATTGAAGTAAAACGTAACTCTCTATCTTTATTACGTTATATCGCTCTCTCACCTTCCGTTCCATTCTCTTGATTGCACTTTTCGTAACGCTCTCGTCACACATTAACCAACTTACTACAAAGTGCGTAAAGAAGTTCTTCATAAAAATGAATGTGTTTCAGACCACACGACTGAAGTATAACGTAACACTCTTTCTATCTTCACTAATTTATATCTCCCTCTTAACTTTCATTCGCCTCGCTCGATCACAGTTTTTGTAACTCTCTCATAACGCATTGACCAGCTTAGACATTTAGTCAAATTTTCGTAAAGAAATTTACTTCAGACAAAAACGAGTGCTTTTTAGACTATGCGACTGAAGTACAATATAACTCTCTCATTCTCTCAATTTTCATTCGTCTCGTCGGATCACACTTTTGGTAGCGATCTCGTCACACATTCACCAGCTTCCTACCGAAGAGCCTAAAGAAGTTTTACTACATCATAAATGAGCGTTCTTTATACCATTCCACTGTAGTAAAACGTAACTCTGCTTTCTCTATCGTATATCTCATTCTCAACTTTCTTTCGTCTTGTCAGATCACACTATTTGTAACGCTTTTGTCACGTTTTAGTTTTACTAAAAAAAAACGAGTGTGCTTTGGATCATACGTCTAGAATTAAACGTGGTCCGTTCGCCTCGCCCGATCACACTTTCCGTAACCCTTTCGTCACTTATTCCTCAACTTACTTTCTAAGTCAAGCTTGAGCAAAGAAGTTTTACTTCAAAAATGTTTATTCATTTAATTTACAAGCTTGAAAAGTGCACAGTATGAACGTAACCTTAATACATATTGTGACCCCCGGTTGTTTGTTTTTATGTCACTCGAGACATAGGAAACCTTTTTGTTCTACGACTTAGGGGGGAGCATTATTAGTATCCCCCCCTATTTTTCCAACTTAAGGCATTTCGCTGTTTATCTATACTATTATAAAAGATTTGATTTTTCGTTAGTTCTGGAAAACTACAAAATATACTAAATAAATTATATCTATAAATTGTAACGAGCCACGGGAGTTCTTGTTCTTATTCTAATTATTTTGATTAAATCTTATTATTTCTAAAAACAGATTTTGATTACATCTTTCTAATTCTGAAAATAATTATTTTGTTTGCATCTATTTTATTTTAAAAAAGGAAAACTACTTTGATCACACTTTTTTAATTAAAAAAATTCTGATTATGACTATATTTTCTTTAATGTAAAAGATATAATTTGGATTACATCTTTTTAATTCGAAAGAATTCTGATTTTGATTATATATTTTTAACTATCTATAAATCTAATTTTAAGTATATGATTTTAATTACTAAAATTCTGATATTGATTATATTTTCCTTTTTCTAAAAAAATCTAATTTGGATTAAATCTTCCTTATGGTAAACATTCTCATTTGATTATATTTAATTAATTCGAACAAAAAAATTGATTTTGATTACTTTTTCTTTATTCTAAAAAATCTAATTTGGACTAAATCTTTTCAAAACGGATTTTGATTACATCTTATTTCTTAAACTAAAAAAACAAAATTGACTATATTTTGTTAATTCAAAACATTATCATTTTAATTAAATTTTTATTCGAAAAAGCTCTGATTTTGATTGCATTTATTTAATGCTAAAAAAAAAACATTGTATATATTCCTAATCCAAAATGTTTTAATCAACAACTTTATAATTCTTAAAATTCTAATTTTGATTATATCTTCTTTTTATTTTAAATCAAAACTAATCTTCTTGTATCCAACAAGAAGATTTACTCCTTGATAATAAAAATTCTCATTTGGATTATATCTTTTTAATTCAAAGTTCTGATTTACATTGTATCTGTTAATTTTAACAATTCTGAATTTGATTACATCTTCTTTTATATTTATATTTTAATTTTATTCAAATTGATGTATTATTTTCATTAGATTTTTTAAAATTAATTCTTAAATAATTTATCGAAATATTGCTTTGTAATAGAAATATTATTATTATTATTTAACAGAACATTCACTGGTAGATAGTTAAAGTAACTCTACGACAAAACTACTGAACCGATTTACATAAAATTTGGTACACAGATAGTCTAGAGCCTTATAAGGAACATAGGCTACTTTTAACATAGGCAACGTATATGCTCACTAATATATTGCCCATATTCCTACGGGATCTGGATATATAAGCAAAAAACAACCACTTACTGCGATATCTCAGAAAATATACACCAAATTGACTTGAAAGTCGGCTTATATTAACCTCTTGTGACGTAGTCTCTCACTAAGAACTGGTTTCCCCATATTCCCAGTGGATATAACCGAAATTTGCTGAGAGATTCACCATTCCTTCACCATTCACTCTTTGGTTTGACATTCATACATGTACCTTTCGTGACGTAAACTCACACTAATAACGGGATAACGGAAACAATAACTACGCGGGTAACACCTCGGGGAACGGCTAGTTAAAATATAAAGAAGGAAATACACAAAAATATGTCTCCCCACGCCCACCTTCCTTTCGCCCTTTGCGAAATTAAATGCCCTTCGTAAATTATATAACTTTCCGTCTGTATGTCACGGTATGCGTGTAGGGTGACCATTTATAAAGTTTTTAAAGGATATAATATTAAATACAAACTATTCCCGGTGGTTTTACATCTAAACTAATATTATATAGAGGAAACATTTGTGTTTTTCTATGTAACTATGTATGTATGTTTCTAACGTTTTCACACAAAAACTGCTGGACCTATTTCAAAAATATTTTCACCATTAAAAAGCTGTGTTTTCACTGAGCAACATAGGCTATATTACTTTCTCAAAATAATAGGGATCCCAAATACAAATGCATTAATGTAACCCAACGTGTGAAAAAATTTGTCTCAAAAACCTGTCATCGCATGCGCTGCGAAAACTATTGATGATATAACAAAAAAATGTTCTACAATATTATAGAACGTATTAATATCTACAAAAACTTCTGAGATACCATATGTCCAACTACTGTAGTTATGTCACTATAACAAATTTCTTACATTTTAAAAGTGTCGACAAAAATCAAGCCATATTATTTACACCTCTATATTAATATTTATCTTATTAACATTTTATTAAAGACCGTCTCAATACCTGTAAAATAATTTTTAAACTATTCAAATCGGACAGTCCATTCAAAAGATATGACGAATTTTAAAATGTCAATCTTATGAAAATTGTAGCGACCCTTATAACTGGGCCTGCGACTGGTGAGTTAGCTCATATTCCAAGGAAACAACGATATAAGTAAGTAAGTAGCAGCCCTTTAACGTCCCACTGCTGGGCACAGGCCTCTTCATTCCGAGGAGCGAGGGTTTTTAGAGCATAGACCCACCACGCTGCTCCACTGCGGATTGGCAGGCATAGTACACAAGTGCACTGTCTATTCCTTCACTCTCATAGTCCGACATGACGGGAATCCGACACGACCGGAGAGAGATCAGGCGCAGGACCGACGGCTTAACGTGCTCTCCGAGGCACGTGGGTGGATCACACCGCCAACTTATAAATAATGAGATAATCTTAACAGAAAACCCAATATTGATTTTTGAATTGGCCCGATCCGGGACTCGAAACCAGGACCTCATGTCTGTAATCGAACATGCTAACCACTAGGCCAATGAGGCAGTTTTATAAGGAAACAACGATATATTCGTTGTAAAGTAAAATCTGTATATTTATTAAATTATTAACTCAAAGGAAGTCATTAAAAACTAAGTGAAATAAAACTTTTATGTTAACAAAGATAAATCTGACTAGACTTTCAACTACCACGACATCTACATGAGAGAAACCACGGAGCATTGCTAGTCTAAAATAAAAATAGTACAGTAATAAATTCATAAACAATGGTCACCCTAATCGGGACCGTTTTTATGAATAATTCTCATGCAATTCAGCCGGTGGTCTCTCGGGAACAGAACCCCGGACCCTTCGGTTATCTATTCACACTTACCGAGGAAAAGGGTCTTTTACCTATTTTATTGGAAACTACAAAGGCATAAGTTGTTTTACTGCTCTTTTATCTATACGTGGATCAATATGTAAAACGAAAATATCATACCTTTTTTTATGAAAATTGAGCTGACGGAGTAAGAAATTACATAGAGGAGTGCAAAATAATTATATTTTATTAAAAATACACACTAAAATACATTAAATCAATAAAAACCTCACAAATACGCATACAGAATACATATGCGTATTTATTACTCTCTGACAATTATGTCAAACGTCATGACGTTATATTTAAAAAGTTGTATTAGAATGGTTTATATTGTGAAAAGTATTAAAGAGGTTACATTAGAAAAGTCTATATTGATAAAAGCACTAATGAGGTAACTTTAGAAAAGGTTGTATTGTCAAAAGCATTAAAGAGGTTACATTAGAAAAGGTTGTATTGTCAAAAACATTAAAGAGGTTACATTAGAAAAGTTTATATTGATAAAAGCACTAATGAGGTTACTTTAGAAAAGGTTGTATTGTCAAAAGTATTAAAGAGGTTACATTAGAAAAGTCTATATTGATAAAAGCACTAATGAGGTAACTTTAGAAAAGGTTGTATTGTCAAAAGCATTAAAGAGGTTACATTAGAAAAGGTTGTATTGTCAAAAACATTAAAGAGGTTACATTAGAAAAGTTTATATTTTCAAAAGCATTAAAGAGGTTACATTAGAAAAGTTTATATTGATAAAATCACTAATGAGGTTACTTTAGAAAAGGTTGTATTGTCAAAAGCATGAAAGAGGTTAGATTAGAAAAGTTTATATTGTCAAAAGCATCAAGGAGCTTACTACTTCTACGTAACAAGTAAAGATTTGACTGTTTGTTTGTTGCTGATAATCTCAAAATCTACTGAACCGATTTGAATAATTCAAACATTAATAGAAAGCTCTATTATTAGCAAATAACATATCTTAATTTTATCCAGAAATTCTTACTGGAACAGGATATTTTCCCTATTTTCGCTGTGGTCCAAAACAATTGCGTATTTGCAATATAAAGACAAAAGATTTCATTTCCCTAGAAATTCAAAACTACTCAACCGATTTTGATAATTGAATCACCAATAGAAAGCTCCATTATCATAAACTAATAAAGTATAACATAAAGCAGAAATTCTTACACGAACAGGAAATATATTTGAGTTTTGCTAAGCTCCTAAACGACTACATTGTAAAAAGGGTATATAATATTTAACTATTTGTTGTCCATAAGCTCAAGATCTACTGAACCGATTTTAATAAATCAAACGCCTATAGAAAGCTATATTATCAAAGACTAATATAATATAATATCAACCAGAAATTCTTAAGAGAACAGTAAATAAGTTTGTTTTACCTTAAGACCCTATTGTATGAAGAGTAAAGATTTAACTGTTTATTTAAGGCCCATAAACTCAAAATCTACTATACCGATTTTAATAAATCAAACACTAATAAAAAGCTTTACTATAGGCAGATAACATATCATAATTTTATCCAGAAATTCTTACTGGAACAGGATATTTTTCTTATTCTCGGTGAGATTTAAAACGGCTGCATTATATAAAGATAAAAGATTTGATTGTTTGTTTATTCCATAGAAAATCAAAACTACTCCGCCGATTTTAATAATTCCAACGCCAATAATAGGCCCATCTATCAATTATTAATATATATGCATTTTTTTCTGAAATTCTTACGGGAACGGGAAATATAGTTGATTTTATTAAGTATTGAAATGGGTTTCAAGTTAAAGTATGACATAGGCTCTTTTACACCGAAATTCTTACAGGAACGGGAAATAACAAGCGTGTTATTAATATTAGTTTACAGCCACAGCTTTATTGAATGGTTTCAGCTACTTTTTTAATATAAAAATCCATTCGAATATTACGAAATAAAACAAAATAAGTCATTAGAAAATTAATTTCCGCCTCTTTCAAGATGGCTGGCTTCCGCTCTGATTATATTAATGTTTGAAAGCGAGCATGGCGTCGCATAATATGTTGAATAATACTATGATTTTATTATTATACTAGAATTCTTTTCAGGCTTCGCTTACATAGCAAGACCTATATTTTATAACATTTTGTCTGCGGTCTTCATCTTTTGTCTGTCGTAAGACAAACGTGGGATTGATGCGTCTTTTTTTTGTGATAACTCCTAAGATATCCATTTAAAATATATGCTTTAGTGTATCAAAATAATGTACATGAAATGTTTTATGTAACTAACCTGTTTATTGATGACAATTAATATTGTAGCCGTCTTAATATCATTCCAATTACAGCAATGTACGTGAACATTTTCCCGCAATTTATTTGACCGTTTTCTTAGAAGATAAAATATATATTGTGAGTTATCCTTAAAAGATAGATATAAGATGTATTAGACTTTTATGTAGATCGTTAAAAGAGGTACAATTCCACTATACATAGTTTTGTTATATATGTAATGGATTAGGCAGTATTTTCGATTGAAGCGCTCAGGAGGCAAAATTTTCCCGACATTTCCAACAATTATCGTTATATTTCAACCCGTTTATACAAAATCTTGACTAATTATATACTCATACTTTCCTCATGAATCACTCTATATCTTCTCCATACAAGCCTAAAGTCAACACAGAAGAAATCACGGGGAAAAAGTAGTTTGAATATATCACTATTTAATATTAAGACGATACAAACGCTTGGAAGTGAATGAATCACTCTATTATTAATAAAGTAAAGAGAAATTTATGTCGTAATGTTTCTAGTAATAAAAAGAACATTCGACTGAGTTTTTTGTGGGTTCTTCTCAGAATAGGGCGCGAAGGAAACCTCGTAACTATATTCGAAATCGTTTTATAATATCATCATTAACCGTAGATTGGAATTAATGTGAAAACGATTTATGATGGATGCAAAAGTATTGTAAAAATATTTTTGAAATGGAATTAGAATTAGAATATGTAGATATTTGATAGTTATATATTATACGAGTACATCAACGCCTATACGTTTAAAATGTTTCTGAATTTGATTATAGAGATAATGAGTAGTTAAAAATTTAACACCAAAGACTATTAGTTTAATGAATGTTTCTATTTGAATTAGAATAATGATATTGGGTAGTTATATATTTTGCACTAAAGGCTATACGATTAAAGAGTTTTAGAATTTGAATATATTGATAGTGTGTATTTATGTTTGAAAAATTTAATTGGAATATATAGATAGAGGGTATTAATATATTTTACAATAACGGCTATACGTTAAAAGACTTCTTGTACTAGAATTAGAATATAAAAATAGTGGGTATTTGTATTTTTCATACCAAAGCTGGTGAAATAATTTTTGAATCCGAATTTGAATATTTAGATAGTGAGTAGTTATATATTTTACACTGAAGGCTATAAGTTTAAAGGGATTAATATTCAATTTGCTCTCGTACACTGTATTGCAAATAAAAGGGGCACAATTATGCACATACGGTAAGTGGCAACGGTTTTCCTCTTTTGTTTGTCTACCCGCGCTTTCAAAGAGCAACAACTAAAGGAACGCCTTTCTAAAGCTGTACACGTGAAGCCAACAAATGGGTAAAGAATTATATTAAAACTGAGGCCTCTGCGACTAATTACTTCGTGTAGTGGTAGGTGGTTCGATTCCCGGAAGGGGAAATTTACTTACGTACGTATACACATGAGGCCAACAAAACGGTAAAGAAATAAATTAATAACGTAACGCTGCTTGCGTAATGCGTTCGTCCTGAGGTACCTGGTTCGATTCCTAATAGGCCACATTAAGGAAATAGTATTTTAACCCCTTAGCAGATTAGCGCGTTACCATCTTAGATTGTATCATCATAGGTGAGATTACAGTCAAGCGCTAAATTATCAGCAATAAAAATTGAGTGTAGTTTAGATCACACTATTGAAGTAACACGTAACTTTCTATCATCACTAACTTATATCTCCTTCTTAAGATACGTTCGCTTCAGCCGATCACAATTTTCGTAACGCTCTCGTTGAGCATGCACCAACTTTTACTACAAAAAATAGTGAGCTTAACGGAAGTTTTAGGCCGGCAATTCATCAGCGGTCCCTATGATGCTGCAGGTGTTCATGGGCGGCGGTAATCACTTAACATCAGGTAACCCGCCAGCTCGTTTGTCTGCCATAATTATAAAAAAAAGAAGTTTAACGCCGTCCTTATCACACTTTTCGTAACGCTCTCGTCACGCATTTACCAGCTTACTTCCCGAGTCAAGGGTGCCTCAAAAAATTTTGCTTTAAAAACAAATGTCCTTCAGGCCACAAGACTGAAGTAAAACGTAACTATCTCGCTTTCTATCATCACTAACTTCGATCACACTTTTCGTAACGCTCTCGTCACGCATTCACCAGCTTATTCTCCAAGTCAAGATTGCCTAAAGATATTTTTCTTCTAAACACGTGTGTGCTTCAGATCACAAGACTGAAGTAAAACGTAAATATCTCGCTTTCTATCATCACTAACTTCGATCACACTTTTCGTAACACTATCGTCACGCATTCACCAGCTTACCCTCCAAGTCAAGAGTGCCTAAAGAAGTTTTTCTTCAAAACACGTGTGTGCTTCAGATCACAAGACTGAAGTAAAACGTAAATATCTCGCTTTCTATCATCACTAAATTCGATCACTCTTTTCGTAACGCTCTCATCACGCATTCACCAGCTTGCCAAAGTTAAGCGTGTAAAGAAGTTTGATTTTAAAAAAACGAGTGGGTTAGACCACATGACTGAAATAAAGCGCCGTCCATTCGCCTTGTATATCACACTTTTCGTAACGCTCTCGTTACGTATTCATGAGTTTACACACCAAGTCCAAGTTTTCAAAAATAAATAAATTTGAATGCTCAAATGTAAAATTAAATGTTTCTACACAGGATTTGTCCTGCAGTGTACGCTTCTCGTAACGCGAGGTCGAGTAACTCTCAAAGGAGAATGTTCAAAGCGTTTTGAAGAATGTGTTAAGTTTTATTCCCAGTTTTACACTAGTTTTATTTTGTGCTCTTTGTGTTGTTTCATTTACTCAGTTTAGGCGCTCTGTATTTTAGTGGGTAGTGAATGTATCTGAGCCATCACGCTTAGTGATGTAACGCGTGAGTAAAGACTACTAAGATGGAAGACAATATGGATGCGACGGAGTTATAAGTCAATGTTACTACTGTATTGTGACAAGGGTATTGAATGACACTGAGCCGTCACGCTCGGCTATGTAACGCTTGGTTAAAGTAGATTCTCGGTACTACGGGAGTGAGTTATAGGCAACATAACTTCTGTTATTAATAAGTGGGTATTGAATGACACTGAGCCGTCACGGTCACTTATGTAACGCGTGCGTAAACTCACGAAACTGATGGCGTCAGGGAGATATAGACAAACAAACTACTGTTTTTACAAGTGGGTATTGAATGATACTGAGCCGTCACGTCCTCTTATGTAACGCGTGCGTAGACTCACGAAACTATTTTAATGAGTGAGTCCTAGTCAACATCACAACTGAATTGTAACAAATGGGTATTGAATGACACTAAGCCGTCACGCCCGGCTATGTAACGCTTAGTTAAAGTAGATTCTCGTTACTACGGGAGTGAGTTATAGGAAACATAACTTCTGTTATTAATAAGTGGGTATTGAGTGACACTGAGCCGTCACGGTCACTTATGTAACGCGTGCGGAGACTCACGATACTGATGGACTCAGTGAGATATTGACAAACAAACTACTGTTTTTACAAGTGGGTATTGAATGATACTGAGCCGTCACGGTCACTTATGTAACGCGTGCGTGGGAGCAAGTGAGTTATAGTTATAGCGCGCTTGAATTTATCTTCGCGCGCGTTAGTTTTTTTGCGATATCTCCTAAGTTATCCATTTAAATTATATGGTGTAATATATTAAAATAATCTACATGAAATACTTAATGTAACTAACGTATTACAATGAATTAGAGTTAATACTGTATCCGTCTGGATAACTTTACAATTACCTTATTATTTAAACATTTTTCCATAATAAAATGGATATAGTGAGTTATCCTTAACAGATAGATATATATCACCTTACAGAATTTTGTAGATCTATAAAAGAGGGATAATCCCACTATACATTTTTTTGTTATATCATAAACGGTTTAGGCAGCGTTTTCCATGAAAAATAGTAGCTAGACATTTTCTGACACTTTACATAAATATGGTTATATTTCTATAATATTATATATAACCTTGATAAAATTATATACATAAACCTTCCTCACGAATCGCTCTATCTATGAGTGGTAACTGTATCAAAATACGTTCAGTAGTTTTTATAATATTCGTGGATATGTAAGGATGTCCGACGCCTAGAATGTAGAGCACTAGGTAATAAAGTTAATTTTTTGTCGTTCACATGAGCATATATCATCGCTGTCACTATGGCTGCCTTCCACATTAGAAGTCTTAAGTAGATATTAGGGCAATAGGGATGTGAGCAGTCGATACTTTCATATCGATAATATTAAGGTACGATAAGTTACAGAAATAACAAATTTGAACACTTTTGGGTTAAATTATATTAAATCTAAACAAATATTATAATGTATGCGTTTGTAACGTGTTTACACAAAAACTATTGGACCGATTTCAAAAATTTTTTTAACATTAAAAAGCTGAATTTTTACTGAGTGACATAGAATACATTAGTTTTTTTTTTAAATAGGGATCCGTAATAAAAAATGCATTAATGTAACCCAAGGTGTGAAAAAATTTGTCACAAAAAATCTATCATCGCATGCTCTGCGGAAACTATTGATGATAGAACAAAAAAATATTCTACAATATTATAGAACGTATTAATATCTACAAAAAAGTCTATAATACCATATGTCCAACTACTGTAGGTATGTCATTATAGCTACTTTTTTACATTTTAAAAGTGTCGACAATAATCAAGCCATATTATTTACACCTCTATATTAATCCTAATCTTATTAATACTTTATTAAAGAACGTTTCTATACCTGTAAAATACTTTTTAAATTATCAAAATCGGACATTCCGTTCAAAAGATATAACAAATTTAAAAATGTCAATCTAAGAAGATGAGTCGCATTGCCTCTACGTGGATGATACCGCAGGAAATTGTTAGTATCGGTTAAAATGTTACTTATTTATAAAAATGTAGAAAAACGCTTTGAATATCCCATTAACAGTTTCATTTAATTAAAAACACTAAGCTCGAGGCGAATGAATTAACACAAAGCCATCTTAAAGCTGCATCTTCATGTTTTAATTAAATACAAGACATTGAAGGGGTGCTGCTTTGACTGTCGGGCTTTCACGTGAAAACTACTGAACCGATTTAAATGAGTTATAGTGGCATAACCACAGTAGTTGGATGTATGGTACTGAGGACTTTTTTGTAGATATTAATACGTTCTATAATATTGTAGAACATTGTTTTGTTCTATCATCAATAGTTTCCGCAGCGCACGCGATAACAGATTTTTTGTGACTAATTTTTTTACTCCTTGGGCTACATTGATGCATTGTTATTAGGGATCCCAATTTTTTTTTGAGAAAGTAATATAGCCTACGTCATCCGGTAAAAATGTAGCTTTTTAATGGTGAAAAAATTTTTGAAATCGGCCCAGTAGTTTTTGTGTGAAAACGTTCCAAACATACAATAACGCAAATGTTTCCTCTTTGTAATATTAGTATATGAAAACTGTAACATAACATGCATAAAGCAAAAAAGAATGAAATGACATTAAAATTGGATTATTCTTAGAGATGTTTAGAATTAATTATCACTCACCTTCAAGTGAAACCACATTTAATTGCAACGTAAACAGATACCGATAGATTAATTGCGGATTTTCCCATATTCCAACGGGATCGGGATATTAAACGTAATTAACTAATGTTGCTACGGCAACCGTTGCCATGGTAACCGTTGTCATAGAATCCGTGACCATCATCATCATTGAAATATACGGAATCGGGATATAAAAGCGGAGAACACAATTGACGACCGTTACTATGGCAGCCATCGCCATTTTAAACGCCGTCATGGCAACCGTTGTCATGGTAACTGATTCTGGTTTCTAATACTAGAATATAACAGATCAGAAGAGGACCCGCGGACTTGCAATAAGAGTGTGTCTTCCCATATTCCCACGGGATCAAGATAAAGGGATACATATTTAGGTGGAGAACGCAATTGACGACCGTTGCTACGGCAACTTTCGCCACTTTAATCGTTGTCATAGCAACCGTTAGCATAACAACAGTTGTCATGGTAACAGTTGACACGTTAATGATAATAGTTGAAATGGTAGCCGTTGCTGAAGGTTGTTATTAGTGAAATATAACAGATTTAATAAATCATGATGTCACGGTAACGGTTGCCACGGTAACCGTAGTAATGGTAACTATCGGGATATTTAGGTGAAGAACGCAATTGACGACCGTTGCTACGGCAGCCTTCGCCACTTTTATCGTTGTCATAGCAACCGCTGCCATACCAACAGTTGTCATGGTAACAGTTGTTATGTTAATGGTAACAGTTGCCACGGTAGCTGTTGCTAAGGGTTGTTATTATTTTAATGTAACAGATTTAATAAATCATAATGTCATGGCAACGGTTGCCACGGTAACCGACGGGATATTTAGGTGGAAAACACAGTTGACCGTTGTTAGGGCAACCGTCGCCATTTCAACCGTTGCCATGGCAACAATTGTCATGATAATGGTAACAGTTGCTAAAAGTTCTTTAACACTGAAATGTAACAGATAAGAAAAGGATTCATTACCTCACAATACGAACTGGTTTTCCCATTTTCCTACGGGATAGGAAACTACACGAGTAACACCGCAGGAAACAGCTAGTTTATAATACGAAACACCAAATAAAAGGCCCTTTTATGTACTTTACAATAACAGAAAATCCATGAATCATATCCTTTAATAAATCACAATACAATCGAAACTAGTATAATAAAAACAGTTTTATCGATGTCAATCCAGTAGCCGTTTAACTGGTCACGTAAAAAAGGTTTTATCGACAACACAATAAACCGTTTCATCGACTAATCCCCCTCACTAGTGTTGTCGTCACGTACTCCATTGTGTGCCAGTTAACATTACACTTCCTTTATTGAATTTGATGAATACCATGCTATGTAATAATATAATTTTGTTTGTCTTTATGCGATTAACTCAAAAACTACTGAACGGATTCTCATGCGGTTTTTACCAATAGAAAGCGCAATTCACAGGGAATATTTCTGTATATAATTTATGATAGTTTTGTTTAAATTGATTGAAATAAAGCGGTGATTGTTACAAGTGTCGGAAAAAATCCGCTTGGAAGCTTACATTGTAAACGCCGCCTAATCTATTAGAGATATAACAAAACAATGTATAGTGGAATTATACCTCCTTTATAGATCTACAAAAAAGTCTAAGGTGACATATATCTATCTGTTAAGGATAACTCAGTATATCCATTTTATCTGTCCCGTTCCACAGCATTACCATAAAAAAGGTTATAATGATTCAACCTTAAAAGATATACATGTGCTACTTTAGACTTTTTTGGAGAACATTTCAAAAGGAACATTTTCGTCACACATGAGTTTTGCGTAAATTTAACTGTTTACGCAGTACACGCAATAGAATCTATTAAGAGGATAAAATTTCCCCGTTTTTTGCAACATTTTTCAACATAGCTCCGGTCCTATTTGTTGTGAAATATCGTTATATAGCTCATTTCTCGTTAAATAAGCTATCCAAAACTGATAGAATTTTTCCATTCAAACCATTAGTTCCTGAGATAAATACATTCAAACACACTTGCGCAAGGAACGGAAACTCTCCAAAGGTTATAAAATCCCCGCCTTTGCAACATTTTTCACTGTTGCTCTGCTCCTATTTGTTGCAACATTATGTTATATAGCTTATAGCCTTCCTCTTTGAATAGGCTATCCAAAACTAAAAGTATATTTCAATTCGGACCAGTAGTTCCTGAGATAAACGCGATCAAACACACCAACAAACTTTTCAGCTTTCAACTTTATTAGAGATAAAAAAATTTATTATATAATAGTAAATTAAATGAAATTGTATGATTATATTATAGTTTAATTGTTAAACATTAATATTATGTTTGAAATCTAGCTTACACCTAGTTTATTTACACAGAAAGCTACGTTACCCGGGGGTAAGCACAACCTTGTACCATGGAAAGCCCATGAAATGAACCTGGCTTAAGGGTTGTTAAATGAACGCTTCACCTTTTATATTATAAATAAAAGAACACTTTATATAACGAAATTTATTAAGAATTATATCAATTTGTGTTTATTACAAATAATATTATATTATTATCTGGGGTAATGCGAATTTCTTTACGTAACAACACAGTGTTACAACGAAACATTGTCAAGTTTACTATTACGTATTAAATAATAGATAAATGTTATAATGGTGTATTTTTTTGCCAATAAAATATATTTTTGGCCATCTCACTGGCGGGTTATGGCAGTCCTGGAGGCCTGGGTTCGATTTCCGGTATAGAAATTTAGGAAATTGTTATTTTAATCACCGTTCTAGGTCTCTCGGTTTATATTCTAGAGAAACGAGAAGTTTTATGTGTATTACACTTTAAACTCCAATAAAACATAGTCAAGTTGCCCATTACGTAAAAAAAAAATAGAAAAGTCTAAATAAAGTATATCTTTTCCAATTAAAACCTCACTTTTACTGTTTTACAAGCATAATAATACAGTATTAGATATGGGTTCGATTTCCTCCAACTGGTTACCTTATACGTGTCAAAAATATAATATTTTTAAATTTGATTCTGTGTAGAAAGCATTAAGAGGTAATTTACCTCTTACCAGGTTAATTCGTTACCCTCTTAACCTGTTTCATCATTGACAATCAAGTAAGATTACAGTCAAGCATTAACTTGTCCATAATAGCAATTTGAAGGCCATTGGGGTCACTTTTTAAAAGTTCCTCGAGGAACTAAATAAAGTAAGTAATATCAGATTGATTCACTGTTTAATTAGTCTATACACTGAAGGGTAAACTAGGCCAAATATATATCAAATATGCAGGTTTTCTCACGATTATTTCCTGCAGCAAACACCATAATGATGCATTTTAAACCACAATAAGTTTTACAAAACTTAGTGGTAATTGCCCCGGATTTGCTTTAAAATCCGTAATTTCTCCGAATGAAAGTTAATACGTATGTTCAACCCGGCAAATGATTTCTGAGCCATTAAAACAAGGCGTTAGAAATTTACAGTAGTAAAACCATGGCTCGTGATTTTTAACAAGAATCCATGTCTCTACCCAATAGATAATCATTTTTTTTATTTCTGGTAAGTTATTGCTTGACTGCGATCACACCTGATGGTAAGTGATGATAAAATCTATGATATTGGCACGCTAATTTTACAATTTTTTAAATTACACAGCATTGTATAGGAACACAAATATCCTTGAGGTCTTTGCTAGTAGGATGGTAACTAGCCACGGCCGAAGCCTCCCAGTAAGCCAGACGTCTAGTAGTATAAATTTATAAACACAAATTGATATAATCATTAAACTTTTACACAATTCTTTTATTCATAAACCAACGACCTTTATGAAACACTGAATCAGCGGGGTAATGGAAGATTAATGACAGAATCGGCGTGAATTGGTAAGAAACAATTATTTGGAAGAGACAGACCCATTAAGCGAGGGTAAAAGGGGTTTCTGCGAAGCAGGGTCACGGGTAATACGAGATTCAAGCACCGGGGTACCTACTGACGGCCAATGGTCGAATTAAAAATCAAATTTTCCATTATTTTGATATCGAAATTCGACCAACGAATGCTGTAAATTGTTGTTTTTATTTTAATTAATATATAATTTGGTTAAGTTTTTATTTTAACTTAACAAATTTGTAACCGAAATCATTTACGATTCATTTCGCCATTTAAGAGAAGGGGTAACGCGGATTTCTTGGCTAACGTTACCCCAAATATTTAAAATTAATTAAATGCAAATTGGATTTCATATTTTAATTGTACATTTATTTAATTTATTAATTGTCAAATCTAAATACAATTTATTAATCTATTTCCTCAACCAAAATACAAGGTGAATGACCTTCTTAAATGGTCTAGTCATTTGGAAAATTATTAGAAACTCTTTTTAGTATATTGAAATTAAAAAAAACAATTCGAAACAACAATAGACAGCATTCAGGGGGTAAGTATGCGGGTACCACACCATTGGTCGGGGGACATCCCATACCAACTACTCACAAACGTTGTAGATGCCTCAATCTCACAAAAAGGCCGTCAGGCAAGTGGCCCAGTCGGTTATTGCTCAGTTTCCTGGAATTTGAAAAAAATGACTACACAACAAAATCACCCCTTGCGGTATCCACACGCTGCCAATAAATACGACGCTGTGATTGGTCGGTTTTGTAAATCGAGTACAATTCTACAACAACGGCATAATTTTGTAAGGACATATTTATTATTTTTCTTTATACGAATTAATAAAACATGTTATTATATACATTTTAATCGCTTATACGGTTTGTATGTTGATTAATTTATTTAAATATACTTACAGGCGTTCTAATGCGTTCAATTCTAAGAAGGCGTCCCTTTCGATTGTGTGGATTTGATTCTCGGACAATTGTCTGTAATAAAATGAAAACAATTCATTTTTAAATCAATAGCTTTCAAAAACTTTATCACCATTAGAAAGCTGCTTCATCACTGAGCTACATAGGCTATATTACTTTCTCAAAATAAATAGGGATCCCTAATAAAAATGCATTAGTGTAACCCAAAGTGTGAAAAACTATAATTACGTGCGCTGCGGAAACTATTAATGATAGAACAAAAAAATGTTCTAAAATATTATAAAACGTTGATAAGGTAAGGGGGATTGTGGTGAAAACCCACCACGCCATAATAGACTTTTTTTTAGAGGCATTCAATGTAATGGTACACCTAACTTCTTAAATGTTTTATAGGATTGATAAGGTAATGGGGATTGTGGTTAAAACCCACCATGCCACAATAGACTTAACTCAAATTTGACAAACTTTTACACTTGTTGGATAAGTCACGATATCCAACAACAACATCACCAAACTCATTTCAGATGCATTCAATGAAGTGATACACCTAATTTCTTAAATATTTTATAGGATTGCTAAGGTACAGGGGAATTGTGGTAAAAAACCCACCATGCGACGATAATTTTTACTCTAATTGGACTGACGCATATTCTTGTTGTTGGATAAGTCAACTTATTCGACAACAGAATGACCAGCCTGTTTTCAGACACACTCAATTTGATTGATACACCTAACTTATTCAATATTTTTGGTAAAAACCCACCATGCCACAATAAACTTAAATCAAATTTAACAAACTTTTCTTCTTGTTGTTGGATAAGTCACTTTATCCAACAACAACATCACCAAACTGATTTCAGATGCATTCAATGTAGTGGTACACCTAACTTCTTAAATGTTTTATAGGAATGATAAGGTAAAGGGGATTGTGGTGAAAACCCACCATGCTACAATAATTTTAACTCTAATAGGACTTGCTCATGCTCTTGTTGTTGGATAAGTCAACTTAAACAACACCAAATTGCTTTCAGATACATTCAATGTTTTCATACACGTCACATCTTTCAATTTTCATAGAATTGTTATGGTAAGGGTGATTGTGGTGAAAACCCACGATGCCACAATAATTTTAACCCTAATTTAACTGACTTTTATTCTTGTTTTTAACATTAAACTGCTTTTAGATGCCTTCAATAGATCGACACACCTAACTTTTTTATAACATTTTTATTAAAGATAAATTAAAGCTTCTCTGTGATCACACTTGATGGTAAGTGGTGATACAGTCTGAGACTGCACACTTGGTAGCAAGTTAACGGATAATTCATCTCTTATGATTACTACACAGCATTTTACAGCAACTTTTGTTGTTGGGTACGTTGTTGTTGGTAGAGTGTTAACTTAAGTCGAAGCCATGTATCTAGATCCAGTTAGAAATTGCCTAAATTTGCCTAACTGGTAATCGAACCCAGGACCTTTGATATCCGAGTGAGTAATCACACCATTGAGGCAATAAATTTAAAATGTTAAATCAATCGATTTAACAATATCCTAGTAACGAGGGCAATGGCGTCTGACTCACTGATACTTATTGCGTACTCTATCATGACAATTTCACTAAAACCTTTTGTAAATAATTATATAAACAAGGTGTTAGGACACCGGGGGGAGGTAGTCCTGGGGGTTTCGCTTGATATAGCGAATGCCTTCAATAGCCTCCCTCATGAAACGGTTTTGGAGGCGCTCCGCTATCATGGAGTGCCTCCGTATTTAGATAGAAAGGTTATTAGGGGCATACCTCCAGGACAGATAGGTTCTGTAGGAGAGCGGCGGGCGCAGGGTTCAGTATTAGGGCCGATTCTTTGGAACATCGGCTTTGACTGGCTCTTGCGATGTCCACTCTTTCTCGGGATGGGGGTGCTATGCTACGCAGATGACACCTTTGTCCTGGCCCGAGCTGAAACGTACGCCGAAGCGGCATTGCTCGCAGAAGTCGGAACAAACTTGGTAGTGGAAAGCATCAAGCGTCTTGTCCTGGAAGTTTACACCACTATGACGGAGGCGCTGCTATTCCATGTGGGGGCCCAGATGAAATATCTCGGCTTATTACTGGACGTTCGCTGGGGCTTTCAAGCCCATTTCGCTTGGTTAACCCCGTGTCTCGTCAATGCAGCCGCTGCGCTTGGAAGATTGCTGCCAAATGTAGGGGGGTCTGGATCGCTCTATAGGAGACTGTACGCTGTGATCATTGCTAGTATGGCTTTGTATGGTGCACCCGTGTGGGTCGATGCCTTGACCGCATCAAATATACCCGTGTTGCACAAGGCGCAGAGGGTGATTGCGGTCAGAGCAATACGAGGGTACCGTATCCTGGACTGCGGCGACTCTTCTGGCGGGCGATCCTCTTTGGGAGCTACGCGAGAAAGTTCTTGTGGCTACGTATCAGCACTGGGCAGCTACGAGGGCTCAAGGCCTCCCAATTGACGTCGATGAGGTCCGGAGAATCAGGGTCCAAGCCGACCAAGCTATGATTCAAAAGTGGAAGGAGGACCTCAGGTCCCCAGTAGCGAGCGAGGCCACTCTGGAGGCGATCCGTCCTTACCTGGAGCAATGGCTTTCCAGGAGGCACGAGACGCTTTCCTACAGACTCGTGCAGGTTTTGACTTCGGGGAACTCTCGCTTGAGAGCATTGTAGGCACGATGCTGTCAAGTGAGAGATGTTGATGCTAGTAGCCCTCTTCTGCGAGACTGTAATTTCGCTAAAGGAGGCTCACGAGCGAGATAGAGAGAATACAGTAGATGCTCCCTCTCACAGCCGAAGGAGGCGGAATACCAGGCGGCGCTTATTTGCGCGCCTGCTCCCGCCTCCATGAATCCTTAGCCGGACTCATTTGGGGCACCAGGGACGAACCTATCTCTGTCTCACTTACGGATGAAGAGGGTTCCGCTGGATTTTAGTGGGTATTGCGAGGTTTCCTCCCTCGCTGAGTCTCCTCTCCCATTTAGGTCGGGGTAATTGCGTTAAAGCATTTCCCAGCGCAAAGAAAAAAAAGACCGCTCCCGAAAACGAAGACAGACGATAGTACTAACGACACCATTGATAATGAGATCGAAAAAATCATATTTTTATAACGTTTTATTAGCATTATTTCCACTCCATCAAGCTGATGAAACTATAGATCCATAAACAATATATTACTTTACTATTAAAAAAAAACCAGCAATGAAACACAAAGTTAAAACAGTTGACGTCTCAGCCGGGGTTAACGATGAAATAATATATGATGGGATAATACCTCTATTATAGATCTACAAAAAAGTCTAACATAGTATATTTTTTAAGGATAACTCGCTATATCCATTTTGTTATTTACAACGACCTCTAGCTCGGGGTCAACGACCTTTAGCCCCTAGCGTTGACGCCGGCTGAGATGTCAACTGTTTTAACTTTGTGTTTCATTGCTGGTTTTTTTAGTAATTTCCTCACCGTCTTCGTTTTCGGAATCGGTTTCATAACACCTTGTATATATTTTTATACTAACTGTTACCCGCGTTTCTTCCGATCCCGCGGAAATATGGGAAATTTCGTTTTCAATGAAACTCACAACTCAGAAGCTATCGTTCTTTGCCTATTTATAATCCGAATCCCTAGGGATATCAATGAACCCGTTCTTAGTGAGCGTCTACGTTGCAATAGGAGTAAGTTTACCAAACCCCAAGTCAATTTGAATTATATTCGTATTTCCATCAGGAAACCGATATTTCAGATTAATTGGAATACATAAAACATAAAAAACGTTATAGTGAGTCAACCTTAAAAGATAGATATATACTGTCTTTGACTTTTTGTTAAATCATTTCAAGAGGAACAATTTCGTAATACTTAATTTTTACGTAACTTCAACCGTTTACGTAGTGCACGCAATTGAAGCTGTTAAAAGGTAAATAAGTTTCCGTTTTTGCAACATTTTTCATTGTTGCACCGCTGTTACTGCTTGTAGCTAAATGTTATATAGCTTGTTGCTTTTCTTATTAAATGGACTATCTAAAACTGTAATAATTACTGAAATGGAACCAGTAGTTTCTGAGATATACGCATACAAACAAACCAATTTTTAAATTTTGTAATACTTACAGTATTTTAAGTTCCTTGAGGTTTTGGAAGTCGCTCTGGAATATAATACTGATGTTGTTCCCTTGAAGGTCTCTGGAACAAAATACATTGATTTAATACACTAGTTATCACGTAGCTTCGTCTGCGTACACTTAAAAGTAGGTATGCAGATTCCTAACAACGAAACTATGAATATGTAACAGTTAAAGTGACTCTTTAACTTAGTTCGATCTCTTAGAACACTTCACTTTACATAAGTGAATTACTTATCAAGTGGTGAAGTGGGTACCCCCCATTTCCCCCCTATTTATCCAATAAAATCTTTTTTATTGAAGATTATATTACAACAAAAGGTCAAGAATTTTCGTAAAAGATAAAATGGATGTTGTGAGTTATCCTTAAAAGATAGATAAATGCTGTAATAGACTTTTTTGCAAATATTTAAAAGAGGTATAATTCCAACATACATTGTTTTGTTATATCCCTAATGGATTAAGCAGTGTCATCGATTAAAGCTCCCAGGCCAATTTACTTAAATAACAAAATGGACATAGCGAGTTATCCTTGAAAGATAGATATGTACTATATTAGACTTTTTTATAGATCTATAACAGAAGTATTATCTCATCATATATTATTTTGTTGTATCTCTAAGGGTTTAGGCAGCGATTTTGATTAAAGCTTCAAGGCCATTTTTTTAAATAACAAAATATATATAGCGAGTTCTCTTTGAAAGATAGATATATACCATATTAGACTTTTTTGTAGATCTTTAAAAGAGGTATAATGCCATCGTACATTGTTTTGTTATATCTCTAAGGGACTAGACAGTGTTTTTGACTAAAGCTCCCAGGACTATTTTTTAAAATATCAAAATGGATATAGCGAGCTATCCATGACAGATAGATTATTGCTGCTGTAGACTTTTTTGTAGATATTTAAAAGAGGTACAATCTCATCATATCCTGTTTTGTTATATGTCTAAGGGATTAGACAGCGTTTTTGATTTAAGCTCCCAGGATAATTATTTAAAATATTAAAATGGATATAACGAGTTATCTTTGAAAGATAGATTAATGCTGTAATAGGCTTTCTTGTAGATCTTTAAAAGAGGTATAATGTCATCGTACATTGTTTTGTTATATCTCTAAGGGATTAGGCAGCGTTTTTGATTAAAGCGCTCAGATGGTGTGATTTTTCCGACACTTACAACCATTATCGTTGTATATCAACCGTGTTAATAGAAAAAACTTAACAAATTATATAAATGAACCTTTTTAATGAATCGGTTTATCTATTGGTGAAAACCGTTTGAAAATCCGTTGGATAGTTCAAAAGATATAAGCAAAAATGTAACGGAGGAAACTTAATTTTACAGTATACAAAGATACTAGTGTAAATGTTGCCGCTGCTCGCTACTAGATGGCGTTAGTTGTGTTTTACATCGCGCTTTCGATTTTCCCTTACAGAATGTACTAGAAGCATCCCTTTTGAAGTTACCTTTATGAATTGCTCTAATCAAAAAGGTAAACACCTTTTGATATTTTTGGTAAACGCTGTTGTTTGAAAAGCAAAGCGTCGCGAGTTGCTTTTACATAGACTTATAGGGATGTCGGAAATGTAAAAGTATCGATATATATCATATCGATTTTTTATTTGAAATATCAATTTATATATTTATTATATAAATTGATGTCTCCCTAACCGCAAGGGTTGTCTGGAAGAGATCGCTATGTAGCGATAAGACCGCCCAATTGCACACTAAATTTAGTTAATTTTAAGTTGTTGTATTTTTCTTTTGTCTTATTTCTGTGGTGTTAAATAAGTAATTCTTAGATGGTTTGGGCATGTAGAGAGAATGAATGAAAGGAGACTGACAAAAAGGATTTATGAGTCAAGAGTGAATGCGAAAGTTGGAAGGGGAAGACCGAGGCGAACGTTCCTGGACCAAATCCAGGACATTTTAAATAACGGCCAGGTCAAGAGTACTCTAAACCGACGAACTTGTATGAAAGATTTAATGAGATTGAAAGAAGCGAAGGAGATATGCAAGGATCGTGGCAAGTGGAAGGATGTTGTCTCTGCCTACCCCTATGGGAAT
>JACTOM010000103.1:1513560-1551563 GCA_015832385.1 Elymnias hypermnestra
TACATGGCTATCCTCCCTTCTCATTACATGTCCATACCAGGCTAACCTTCCACTCCTTAACTTCTCGGTCACTGGTGCTACTTTCACACTTCCTCTAATATACTCATTCTTAATCTTATCCAATTTTGTCACTCCACACATCCATCTCAACATTCGCATCTCCGCTGCATGCAATTTCCTTTCATTCTCCCCTTTGGTGGCCCAGCACTCTGATCCATACAGGATGACAGGTCTTATAAATCTTTTCCTTTAGTTTAAGGGGCATTCTGGCATCGCTAATTGTTCCCGAGACCTGCCTCCACTTCATCCAACCTGCATTTATCCTGCTAGTAACATCACGGTCAATGCCAAAAAGTCAAGGTCAAGGTAAAAAACTAGGTACTAAGTCAAGTGCAGAAATAAGCATGTGTTGAGGTTATAAAACATAAGTCTGTAATGTCAACAAAACGAAAGGGCAGTTAAGGTTCAAATTGACGGACAGAATTGCCAAAAACAAATTATAAAACAGCATATCGAGTCGACCAAATATAAAAAAAAAACAATATATTATTTGAAAAAAAAAGAAGGGAGTATTAAAAAGTATTAATTGTTCAAATCTTAAAATTTAAAAATGTTTATTGGTTGTCTGTAAAAATATCGATTCTTATACCTTTTCGATGCATACGATATATCAAAATCTTAAATATCGCATAAGAATATCAATACATCGAAAAATCGATATTTTTTTCAACAAGTCTAGACTTGTTGACAAAATATCGATATTATTCTTCAATGTATCGATATTGAATACTATGATGTATCGATGTAGATGTTCCTTCGTGTCCACTTGGCAGCTCTCGCGTCTCTCCCACCTATAGCTATATATGTAGGTGCCTTGGCTGACACCGACTCCGAATATAAGAATAAGAAGCGCACTATAAAAGGATACGCAATTATTTCTTACTTTTTAGAGCCATATTAATATATTTGTAAGTCTTTTTGAAGGCGGTTCTTTTTTGTTAAAATTTTTATTTATTACATTTCACCTTTTTTGTTCAGGCATTCTCAGAAGAGGTGAAATGTATAAATAAACCTTATTTCAACTACCACTCGATTTTAATAGCGGTTTAATTGGAAAAAAAATCGATTTTATTCGATTCGATTTTAATAACATTAAAGACCGTTTCAATACCTGTAAAATACCTTTTAAATCATTAAAATCGGACATTCCATTCAAAAGAACTAAGACATGCTTTTATTTGTTAAATTTTTAATCAAATTCCTGTTAAAAAAGTCGTGTCACACGTATAAAGAAGTAATTGCTAATTATTTTTGGCAGGCGTTTATTAAAAATGTTTTTTCCATAATTCTAATCTAATATACTATTGAGTGGTAAAAGTTTATATTTAAAATAAGCCTTGAATTTACTTTAATACATACAATTAATTGTATAAAAATCGGTACAGCCGTTTAGGAGTTCAGTCACATATACTAACTAGAACCTATACAAAGAAATGTATTTCGAAAATCAGTTTGAAATTATGAACTATTATAGCTATGGAAGTATTAATAACAATTGTTCGTACTATTTCTCTGTCTCTTTGTTTGTTCTGGCTAATCTCTGAAACATCAACACTGGTTTTAAAGGCACTTTCACTGGCAATTAGTTAATGTTAAAAGAAGCGTCTTAACCCTTAGATTGTTGGGTCTTGGGACTTAAATGTTCATGAAAGACTTCCAAATGTTATATTTTTATGTTTTCTAATAGTTAAACTATACAATGTTATCTTTTGTTACTTAAATGAAGGCTCTGGTGTAGCGTCATCTTGCACTAAACTGATAATGAAAAAAAGTCCGTTTTGGATTTATAGGCTCATATCTTCAAAATTATAACTCATCTCAAGGGTTTTTATTATTCACATCACTTATATAAACAAAAACACAAATAATCACTAATAAACCCTCACAGTTTATAAAATACTACAAAAAACTTGACAAACTTCGACGCGACACACGCACCGTTAGTATCGGTTACTTTGTAACTGATTTATCCGAGGGCAATCTACGGGTTAATCTACTGTTTTTAGGAAAAAAGACATCCGGAATCATTCGATGCGATGATATGATGATGATATAAATAATAGAAATTATAGATTCATTTAAGATATAACATAGCTACAGTCGTAAAATTTAATTAGGCAGTGTTTTCGACCTCCACGGAGTTTAGTGAAGTCATTTACTGTATATCGATGAAATGCTAATGATGACTCTTCACTAGCTAGATAAATAGATAGATAGATGTTCTCTGTGGTACCCGCGTTGTTCTAGAATCCGTGGGAATATGGGAAAATGGTTCTTAGTGGAAGTCAATCAGACAAATACCTTTGGGTGCCTCTCAGTCTATGGAATATGGGGAATTTTGTTCGTAGTAATCGTGTACGTAGCGTAGCATACGATACCATAAATATATATACTACAGAAGAGATTTATTTGTAATAATTTATTGTCTGTACACGACATTTGACACTCTGGGATTCGACTTTGGATACATTATTCTCATTAGATTGAGATTTTTAAATTCGTCATATCTTTTGAATGGAATGTCCGATTTTAATAATTTAAATAGTATTTTTCAGGTATTGAAACGGGTTTTAATAAAATATATAAAAAGGTTAAAGATTATTACAGTGGTATGAATAATATGGTTTGATTATTGTCGGTGCTTTTGTTGACTTTTAAAATGTAAAAAAGTAGTTATAGTGGCATACCTAGAATATTTGGTTATATGGTATCATAGACTTTTTAATAGATATTAATACGTTCTATAATATTGTAGAACATATTTTTGTTCTATCTTCAATAGTTTTCGCAGCGCACTCGATAACAGATTTTTTATTTCACACCTTGGGTTACATTAATGCATTTTTCTTAGGGATCCCTATTTCTTTTGAGAAAGTAATATATCCTATATCGGTCAGTGAAAATTCAGCTTTCCAATGGTGAAAGAATTTTTAAAATCGGTCCAGTAGTTTTTGTGTGAAAACGTTAGATTCAACGTTCGATCAAATTTCATCGATAACTTTCCCCACATCCCTAGTTACATATGAAAACAGCTGGTTCACAATTACAGTCCAATCGATCGTAATATATTTTGATTGCAGTCAATGACGAATTACGGCACTTGATTACCAATTTATGACTCCATATTGGGTCAAGACAATAAAACATCTAACTTTTACGAGCCCATATTGGGTCAAGAAAGTTCTTGCCAGTTCTAGCTGTTTTTAACTCTGTAATGAGTCAAGTCAATAGATAAGTCTAGTTGCTACTTCTATTATGGGTCAGATAAGTAGAGAGTTCTAGCTATTTATAACTCTATAATCTCTCAGATTAATAAAGAGTTCTATGGGTTTATAATTCTATAACGAGTCAGATCAATAGAGAGCTATAGCTACTTTTAACTCTATAATTAGTCAGAGAAAATTCTAGCCGTTTTTAACTCTATATTATGTGAAATCAATAGAAACTCTAGTTGTTTTAAACTCTATAATTGGCAAATTTATCAAAGAGTTCTAGCTGTTCTTAATTCTATAATTGGGCAGAGAAAATTCTAGCTGTTTTTAACTCTATATTATGTAAAATCAATAGGCACTCTAGTTGTTTTAAACTCTATAATTGGCAAATTCATCAAAGAGTTCTAGCTGTTCTTAATTCTATAATTGGGCAGAGAAAATTCTAGCCGTTTTTAACTCTATATTATGTGAAATCAATAGGCACTCTAGTTGTTTTAAACTCTATAATTGGCAAATTCATCAAAGAGTTCTAGCTGTTCTTAATTCTATCATTGGGCAGAGAAAACTCTAGCCGTTTTTAACTCTATATTATGTGAAATCAATAGGCACTCTAGTTGTTTTAAACTCTACAATTAGCAATATCGACACAGAGCTCTAGCTCTTTTAACTCTTTAATTAGGCAGAGAAAATTCTAGCCGTTTCTAACTCTATATTATGTCAAATCAAAAGAAATTCTACTTGTTTTAAACTTTATAATTTTAAAAAAATTATCAAAGAGCCCTAGCTGTTTCTAATTCTACAATTAGTCCGAGAAAATTCTAGCTATTTCTAATTCTTAATTAGGTCAAATCAATAGAAATTCTAGTCGTTTTGAACTCTATAATTAGGCACATTAGCAAAAGAGCTCAAGCTGTTTCAGAGAGAATTCTAAATAACTCTATAATCGTTCAAGTCAACAGAGATTTGTAACTATTTATTTGTAACTCTATTTTGGGTCAAATGAATAGAGAATTTTAACGCTTTATGACTCTTTATGTATTCTAGTTGTGGCTCTCTTTCTAGTCTCTGTAATTAGTCCGATCAGAAGAGAGTTATATTTATAATTCCATACTGAGTTTAGTCAAAAGAGACTTCTAACTCAATCCGCATATGTATAACCATTTTTAGATAATAAAATGGATATAGCGAGTTATCCTTTAGAGATAGATATGTACTGTCTTAGACATTTTTGTAGATTTATAAAAGAGGTATAATTCTATAATACAATGTTTTGTCATATCTCTAAGGGTTTAGGCAGCATTTTCGATGAAACATAGAAGACTATATTTTTTCCGACACTTCCAATGAATATCATCATATTTCAATCAATTTAAACAAAACCTTAACAGATTATATACAGAAACTTTCCTCGTGAAAATCTCTGTCTATTAGTGAAAACTGTATGAAAATCCGTTAAGTAGTTTTGGAGCTAATCGACAACAAACATACAGATGACACAGAGGATTTTGTTTTGTAATATAATTAAGACGGAAGCGGGATAACTAGGTAAGAGGTAACTTACCTAAGGTAATTAAGGTGAGGTAAGATAATTTGACAGATATATTTACTTATGAGGTAACTAGCCACGACCGAAGCCTCCAAAACCAGTACAAATTCAGTCAAATTAAAAAAATGCTAATAAATTTTCTTTAAATCAATTATAGGAGTGAATTACTAATTCTGATGACGCAAGGAACATATTTGCAAAAATTCTTGACGTCTATATGAAGCGTGCATGCGCAGAAAATTTACTACGCATGAAAATTTAATCGTGAGGCAATTTATCACTTTCGTAACACAAAGTAGCGTTGAAAATACGAACTTTGAGATATAATTATGATGAAATAGTTATTTTAATTTACATATAAATGAAAGTGTGCGCGTAAACTAACAACAGAAGGCTTTAGTGTGTGCGCACGCATTAATATCGCAGATCGTGTCCAATCTCAGTACAAATAAGCCGATTTGTTAACGAATGGCGTCCACTGACAATGTAATGCTATTTTAAAGCTTTTGAAAACGAAATTTTAGCGGGTATTGAATGAGACTGAGCTGTCACGCTTGGTTATGTTACGCGTGAGTAAAGTCTGCTTCAATGGAACAAATAATTCATTATCTCCCACGATTTTTTGTCCTCTAAATCTCTTTGGAAAACCATAACGTAAAACTGTATTTTATGTGTAAAAATTTATCCTATCCGTTATCTTTTTGTTTATATCTTTTGAATTACCCAACCGATTTTCACGCGGTTTCACAAATAGATAGAACGATTTATGGGGAAGGTTTTGATATATAATTTATTAAGATTTCGTTTGAATTTTTTGAAATATAACAATAATTGGTTGACGTGGCGGAAAAATCAAGCCAGCTGGGCTTTAATCATAAATGCTGCCCAATCACTTAGAGATACAACAAAATAATGTATAATGGGATGATAGCTCTTTTATAGATCTACAAAAAAGTCCACTATAGTATATATCTATCTTTCAAGGATAACTCACTATATTCATTTTATTTATTTCCAAACATGGTCTGTGAGCTTTAATCGAAAACGTTGCCTAATCCGTCAGAGATATAACAAAACATTGTACGATGGTATTATACCTCTTTTATATATCTATAATAAAGTCTTTAATCACAACAACCTATCTATTAAGGATAACTCGCTAGATCCATTTTTCTAACGCAACAGACGAAATATATATAATAGAAGTTGACAATATGCACTACTACCCGGGACGTTACATTATAAAACAAAGTTTGTTTGTTCGCGAATATCTCAAAAACTGTTAAATAGATTTTGATGCGGTTTCATCAGTAGATAGAGTGATTCGTAAGGAAGGTTTTGATATATAATTTATGAAGGTTTTTGTGTATATTGATTGAAATATAACGATAATTGTTGCAAGGGTAAGAAAAAAATTCGCTTGGGACCTTTCATGGAAAACGCTGCTTAATCCATTTGAGATATAACAAAACAATGTATGGTAGGATAATTCCTCTTTTTTACATCTACAAAAAAGTCTAAGACACTACTTATCTAGCTTTTAAGTATAACTCACTATATCCATTTTTCTAACGCGAGAGACCAAATTTATGTAATAGAAATTGACAATATGCTGTACTACCCGAGTCCTTAGTATTTTATAAAACAAAGTATTTGTTTGCGAAAAACTGAAAAACTGTTTAAGACGTTTTGATGCAGTTCTATTAATGGATAGAGTGATTCAAAAGGAATGTTTTGATAGATAATTTATCAAGGCCTTTGTGTAAATTGATTGAAATATAAAGATAATTGTTGCAAGGGTCGGAAAAAATCCGCTTGGGATCTTTCATGGTAATCGCTGCTTAATCCCTTGGACATATAACAAAATAAAGTATGGTAGGATTATTCCTTTTTTATAGATCTACATAAAAGTCTAATATAGCATGTATGTATCTTTAAAGGATAACCCGCTATATCAGTTTTTTATTTTGAAAATGGTTAAATAAATGCGGCAATTTTAAACCTGTACACAGGGATACAGTATTAAATCTCATCAACGTAAATACATTAAGAACATTAAACATTTAACGTACATTATTATGATATACAACAACATATGATTTAAATGGATATCTTAGAAGAAAAGGATTAAGAATCAACGACAGAATGTCAAATTAAAAGACGTAATAAAAATTATCAGAACCGTTTTCACACAAAAACAACTGGACCGATTCCAAAATTTTTTTTACTGTTAAAAAGCTGCATATTTATTAAATGATATAGGCTAAATTACTTTCTTAAAAATAATACGGATCCCTAAAAAAATCGCATTAATGTCAGCAAAGGTGTGAAAAAATTGGTCACAAAAATTTTGTCGTCGAGTGCTCTGCGAAAACTATTGAAGATAGAACAAAAAAATGTTCTACAATATTATAGAACGTATTAATATCTATAAAAAAGTCTCAGATACCATATGTCTAACTATTGTAGTTATACCACTATAACTACTTTTTTACATTTTAATAGTCAATAAAAGCGCCGACAGTAATCGAACCATATTATTCATAACTCTATATTAATATTTAACTAAATTATATATTTTATTAAAGAACGTTTAAATATCTATTAAATGCCTTTTAAATTATTAAAATCGGACTTTCCATTCAAAAGATATGACGAATTTAAAAATGTCATTGCCAGTCATGTGATAAACGCTGTTTCTTATATTAAAACTCAGTCATTTGTGACTATATTTGTATAAATAGGGCTTCGTTATGTTATTTTTAATTTAATTTGACTTGTATACGATAAAAAAATATATCAATACACGTAGAAACCATTTGTATATCTATTTGACGTTCAAATTGGCGTCGAACGTGCGTTCGCATTAATCTCAAGTATCGTGTTTAGCCTTTTACTGTGAATAAGCCGATTTGTTAAAGCCTGTCGTCCATTGGCATTAAAAATCTATAATAATATTATAGCTTTCACATCTTTAAAGCCAAAAAAAGGCATTTAATCTATCTATTAAAGATCCTTGTCAATTTAAATACGTCGAATTATATACATGTTGTTACATACGCGTCTGTTTGTTTACTCACAATCAACTCAAAAACTACTGTATATATTTTCATGCGGTTTCATTAATAGATAGAGCGATTCACGAGGATCATTTATGTATATAATTTGTTATGGTTTTATTTTAATTTGATTGAAATATAACTATATTTATTGGAAGTCTCGGTAAAATTGGCTTGAAATCTGTAATTGAAAACGCTGCTTTATCCATTAGAGATATAACAAAACAATGTATGATGGGGTTATTCCTCTTTTATACATCTACAATAAAGTCTTCTATAGTAAGTATCTATCTTTTAAGGATAACTCACAATATCCATTTTTCTAACTGGACAAATTGTGCATGTGTAATAGAAGTTGACAATATTCTCTACTACCCAAGCCGTTAGTATATTATAAAACAAAGTATGTTTGTTCGGGAAAAACTCAAAAACTATTTAATAGATTTTGATGAGATTTCACCAATAGATAGAATGATTCATGTGGATTGTTTATGTATATAATTTATTAAGGTTTTACTATACATTAAAATATAACGAAAACTATTGAGTGTGTGAAAATTTAGCCATTTTCGAACTTCAATTGAAAACGCTGCTTAATCCCTTAGAGATATAACAAAGTAATGTATGATGAGAATATTTTTCTTTTATAGATCTACAAAAAAGTCTACGATAACATGTTTCTATCTTTTATGGATAACGCGCTATATTCGTTTTAGTTTCTAAAATGGTCGCGTGTAATGCGATAATTTTAAAGTTATACAGACGGATACAAAATCATTTGTCATCAATTTAAAAACGTTAGTTACATTAAGCATTTCATGTAGATTGTTTTGATATATAACACTAAATAATTTAAATGGATATCTTAAGAGATATCTTAAATATCAACTGGAACGCTGATACATAGTGAGATTTGTTATTTCACGACCGTATATTGCGCGTGTAATACGAACTCCAATATAATAATTGTTTATATGTGACAGCGGAGGACGCACGTTATTTTTGCGATATCTCTTAAGATATCTATTTAAATCATACGATGTCACATATGAAAATAATCTCCATGAAATGCTTAATAAAACTAAGTTTATTATATTGATGAGAAATCATATTGTATCCGTCTGTATAGCTTTAAAAATCACCGCATTTTTTTGCGACTATTTTCTTGGTAAATAAAAACGAATATAGCGAGTTATCCTTAACAGATAGAAACATACTATAATAGACTTTTTTGTAGATCTATAAAGAAGAAATAATCCCATCCTACATTATTTTGTTGTAACTCTAAGGAATTAGGCAGAGTTTTTAATTAAAGCTATCAAAAGGATTTTTTTCGACACTTGCAACAATTATCGTTATAATTCAACAAATTTACACAAAACCTTATCAAATTATATATAGAAATATTCCTCATAAAATACTCTATCTATTATTGAAAACCGCATGAAAATTTTCTCAGTAGTTTATGAGTTAAGCGTGAACAAACATAGACAATTATGTAAGAAAGTTTTGCTTTATAACAACTTTGGGAACGTATGTATTAAGTAAGTTATACAGTTATCTATATGAAAAATTACATCCAAATCTTCATAGTTTGTACCTTATTAACAAACATATAAACCTTTACGACTATTATTAGAATATTTTGACCAGTTTTGAACCCGGATCTCTTTAAAAGCATTATGGCATATGAAACATAACTCAATACAGTTTAATACAGTAAAAGGCTGTATAACTGACACTAAAACGGTGATTTTAAAGCCTCCATAAACAGGAGAATGTGTTCATACAACTTATTTGAGAATTTTATCTTAAAACTAGCTATTACCAGCAACTTTGTCTGCAAGTGTCACAATTCCAGAATAAATTGACTTTAAAAGAATTTGGGTTACCTTACTCGACTGAAAATAGTGAGCTAACTATAAAAGATAGACGCATTCTGTCTTAGACTTTTTTTGGGATCCTTTTAAGAGGAACAATGTCATGATACATGATTTTTGCGTAACTTTAACCGTTTACGTAGCACATGCAACGCAAGCGCTCAAAAGCGATAGATTTTCCCAGTTTTTCTAACATTTTTTGATATTGATTGACTCCAAGGAGTTTCAGCGTGATGATGTATAGTCTATAGCCTTTTTTGATAAATAGACTATCGAAAACTGTAAGAATCATTCAAATCGAATTAGCAGTTCAAGAGATAAACGTGTTCAAGCAAACCATTCAGCATTATATAAGTGAGATGCATTTTCCCAGTTTTGGCAACATTTTTTAATATTGCTCCACCGCTGTTGGTCTTAGCGTGATGATGTATAGCCTATAGCCTTCCTCGATAAATGGGCTATCTATCAATGAAAGAATTTTTCAAATAAGACCAAAAGTTCCAGAGATAAGCGTGTTCAAACAAACTCTTCAGCTTTATATAAGTGAGACACATTTTCCCAGTTTTCGCAACATTTCTTAATATTGCTCCACTCCTGTTGGTTTCAGCGTGATGATTTATAGCTTGTAGCCCTCCTCGATAAAAGGGCTATCCAAAACTGAAAGAATTTTTCAAATCAGACCTGTACTTTCAGAGATAAGCGCGTTCAAACAAACAAATTCTTCAACTTTACAATATTAGTAAATATATAGGGAGACGGGAAATTCTAAGCGTACAATTAAGCGAAACGTGGCCACGTTTAATCGATCGAAAGTTTATCACAGTTTCTTAACTGCGACGATAAAAAAGACAGTTATATTTGAACAATTTTAATTTGAAGGTGAATATAATCGTTCCTAATTGCGAAAGCTTAGTTAGAAAGCGCTCGTTAGAACTTTGAGACGCGCGGTTTTACTAAGTACAATCGACAAGAAAATTTTTAAATTCGTTATATCTTTTG
The DNA here is from genome assembly GCA_015832385.1 of Elymnias hypermnestra. Lineage (NCBI taxonomy): Eukaryota > Metazoa > Arthropoda > Insecta > Lepidoptera > Nymphalidae > Elymnias > Elymnias hypermnestra. Next base: position 1,524,317 of record JACTOM010000103.1, read on the forward strand.
AATGGAATGTCCGATTTTAATAATTCAAAAAGTATTTTACAGGTATTGAAACCATCTTTAATAAAATATCATTTAATAGCCCAAAAATTAAAAATTTGGTATGAATTTTACAGTTTGATAATAGTCTGCACTTTTACTAACTTTTAAAATGTAAAAAGGTAGTTATAGTGACATAACTACAGTAGTTCGAGATTGGTATTGCAGACTTTTTGTAGATATTAATACGTTCTACAATATTGTAGAACATTTTTTTGTTCTATCATCAATAGTTTTTGCAGCGCACGCGATGATATATGTGACCAATTTTTTCACACCTTGGGTTACATTAAAGCAGATTTATTAGGGAACCCTAAGTTTTAAAAGAAAGTAGTATAAACTATATGGTACAATAAAAATGCAGCTTTCTAATGGTGAAAAAAGGTTTGAAATCGGTGCAGTAGTTTTTGTGTGAAAACGTTCCAAACTTACATACAAAAACACAAATGTTTCCTCTTTATAATATTAGTTTAGATACCTTTTACCTAATACATATCTATATGTATCCCTGAATGATTGTTTCTATTCTTTAGCAGAGTTCTTCTAGAATATCCAGTATATATGTATATCTGTCCCAAATAATTAAAAACTAAGTGAAATAATTTCTGTTATCAAACATAAATCTATTATCCGACTAAGTAAACTTTCCGCTGCCACGAACCGCGGGGCGTTACTAGTGTTATAAAAAAGTGTTGTTCAGTAGCATTATTCATAATATAATCTAATTATGTTTCAAATAAAACACATACCTATAAATACATCAGATATAAACTATTAATATGAGTTTATTTAATAAAAAACAGTCTAAAAATCTTACACCTTTAAAAATTACGATACAATCCATTACAACGCTTTATTCGTATTAAATAGTAGCCTATGTCCTTTCTCAGGCATTAGACTTTCTTTGTACCAAATTTCATTGAAATCGGTTCAGTAGTTTTGGCATGAAAGAGCGACAAACAAACAGAGTTACTGTCGCATTTTTAATAGTAACGATTAAATAAGTTTTAACACTTTTGCACGCGATTGTACCGTGGCAGACTGAAATTAATCACCGCAGAGTTTCGGCGAGATAGCGCTCGAATAGTTTGAAGAAGTTTGCTCTCTTTGAGATTACAAACCTGGAGATTACACGACATAGAGATAATTACAATTTAAGCTGAAAGTTTGAAACAAAGAAAGAACATTTACATAAAAATGGTTATAGTGAGCCAACCTTAAAAGATAGATATACACTACCTTAGACTTTTTTGTAGAACATTAAAAGGAGAACAATTCTGTCATACATGATTTTTCCGTAACTTTAACCGTTTACATTACACATGCAACGTAAGCACTTAAAAGTGACACATTTTTCAAGTTTTTCCAACATTTTTTTATATTGATTCACTCCTATTAGTCTCAGCGTGATGATGTATAGTCTATAGCCTTTTTCGATAAATGGACTATCCAAAACTGTCAGAATCATTCAAATCGGACTAGCAGTTCCAGAGATAAGCATGTTCAAACAAACTCACTCACTTCAAACGGACTCTCAAAATGGAAACATTTTTCACAACATTTTTTAATATTACTCCACCACTATTGTACAAGGTTATAGTGAGGCAGCTATAAAAGATAGACATATGCCGTTTTAGACTTTTTTGTAGAACATTAAAAGGGCAACAATTCTATCTTATATAATTTTTACGTAACAGTAACCGTTTACGCAGCGCACGCAACGTAAGCGTTCAAAAGGGAAAAATAGCCCCGATTATGAAATATTTTCCATTGTTGCTCGACTCCTTTTAGCTTTAGCGTGATGATATATAGCCTGTAGCCTTCCTAGATTAATAGGCTATCTAACAGTAAAAGAGTTATTGAAATCGTACCAGTTGTTCTTGAGATTTATTACGGAACCCTACTAAAAGGATATATGAAATTGGGTACAATTCCCACTGCACTGTTGGCTATACGCCAGAGGTGCAATGCGGAGTGTACATCAAATTTAATTTAGCTAGCAACGGTTGCCTTTTATTGCTTGAATTTATGTTTTTACAATGAATCCCTTAAAAATACACCTTTTAACATGAAAAATTTGTATTGAATGAAACTAAGGCATCACACTTTGCTATGTAACGCAAGAGTATTAGCGTTATGGTCAATGTCGATGTTTGTTCGCTTATAACTTTTTAATTGTTTAGCGGATTTTGATATCGTTTCCAGGAATCGATAGAACGATTCAAGAGGAAAGTTTATATGTATAATACATATATATTATTGTACAGAAAAGAGATGAAATGCAATGATATGTAATGCGATGGCGTAACAAATATATCGTGCGATTAAATGACAAACTCTGGCTAAACCTTAAGAGATAAATCAAATTAATGTTCTACAGAATTGTAAATCTTAAAAAGATCTATAAAAAAGTCTGCAACAGTATATATTTATCTTTAAAGGATAACCCATAGTGACCATTTTTATCTTATACATATTACAAAAATATGTGTTACTTACCAAGCTGTTTTATACAATACAGTATTATTCCTCATTCAATTGAATACATTAAACACGTAGTATAATTCATGTAGATCAAAACTGTTCCTTATAGCGTTTCATTAAAATGGATATCTTTGAAGATATAAGCGATTTAATAAGCGGCGGCACAGCCGTATGTATCCTCCGTTCTTTATTTATAACACTGATAACAATTACCTGATATAGAGCGAGTCCAGGTTTTATCGCGCGTTTCAAGTATTTTTGCGATATCTCCTAAGATATCCATTTAAACTATATAGTTATATATATCAAAATAATCTACATGAAATGCTTAATGTAAGTAACGTATTTAAGTTAATGAGGATTAATACTGTATCCGTATAAATAACTTTACAATAACCACATTGTATTGGACCATTTTTGGAAAACAAAAGGGTCACAGTGAGTTATCTGTAAAAGATAGATATATGTCTTTCAGGACTTTTTTATAGATCTATAAAAGAGGTGTTACTCCATTATACATTGTTTTGTTTTATTTCCAAGGGGTTAGGCAGCGTTTTCGATACAAGCTCGCAGGGAGTTTTTTAATGAGACTTTCAACAGTTATCGTTATATTTCAACTATTTACACAAAACCTTGATTAATTATATACAGAAAGCTTCCTCATGAAACAATCTATCCATTGGTAAAAACGCCATGAAAATCCATTCAGCAATTAATGAATTTATTGTGAACAAACAGACAGGATATTTGAAGTAAACTCGTGTCTATTGCTGTGTATAAAATCAAACAAACCATTATAATTATCCAGTTTATTGTCTTCTTTTCAATAAAATAGAATGACTTGCCATAAAAAGTGTCATTTTGTTTCATAAAGTTTATTACTGAAGTCTAGACAGCTTTAAACCTAGACGGGAATAGAATCTATTACTCTGAGACGTGTTTGGATATTAATGTGACAATTAATATTCAAATGCGTTGACTTTAAAATGGATTAACTCGGAATCTACACAACCGATTTTGATAATTCTTTCACTACTAGATAGCTCTATTGCTATACGATATAATATACATCAATTTATTTGTAAAAGTTTCATAAAAATTAGTGCAGCCACGTTGGGAACTAATAGGTACAGATATATCAGATGTATTGGTAAAAACCCCTGTGATTTTTTTTCTTAGTATCTGTTAAATTAGAAAGTAGTCTATATTATTTTCAATAACATCACGTATTTTTCAGTGAACGTCACGTCAAAATCGGTTCAGCTATTTTCAAGATATGCCGGCACAAACAAGATAGTAAAAATCCTGAGAAATAGTTTTATATGCACTTAGGAAGCACCTAATATTTCCTGTCCTAGTAAAAAATTTTTGATAAAATGTAGCGTATATTATTCCTTATTATACTAGCTATTGTTCGGTGAAACTTACATCAAAATCGGTCAAGCCGTTTTCAAGATATGAGGGCACAAACAGGATAGATAATAGTTTTTGTTTTGCTTATTTCCGTAGTTATATGCCTAAGATAAAGGTTATTATCTTTATATTACAAACAGAGAGACAAATTTTCTTTATATATATATAGAAAATAGATTAAAGAGCTCATTAAATGCCCCGTCTTTGTGTGTAATAAATACACCGTCGCAGCCTTAAACAACAAAGTAATGAATGTAACTGGATACGAGCCAGTTCAACTTGGCAAGGTTCCGTAGATAATTGAATTAAACTTGAGTATAACTTTGAAATTGGCGTGTTAAAACTTCACTAACTCACTAACTTACTTTTGGCAAGGGTAACTGATATACTGTTAGAATAATTGGTTTTTATATTCACTTATTATCGAGATGATTCTAGTTAAATGGCATAAGACTGATATTATTTATAGCCATGATATTTCTCGTTACCATTTGAAGTTCAAAATAAAAAATATACGTATTATTTTCTATAATATAAGCTATTTTACAATAAAAGTTCCATCAAAATCCGTCCAGCTCTTTTTGAGTTAAGCCTATTATAAACTAGAGGATTATTTTTTTCTTTGGACTATTATTATCTTCGAATTAAAATGTATATTGTAGAAATCAATAATAATTCTTATAGGACTTTTAAGGATTCACAAAAAAGGTCAAATACATTTTTTTGCTTAGTTGACTTATTTAAAAGTTATTTAAGGTTCAAGACAAATGTTCACCTTTTAATATTAGTTATGCAATAACCAGGGAATTATTTTTATATTTGGACTATTATTACCACCGAATTTAATTGTATATTGTAGAAATGTATAGTTATTCTTATAGTAAATTTAATAATCTATAAAAAAGGTAAAACAAAGTTTTTCGCTAAGATAACTCGTTTAAAAGTTATTTAAGATTGAACACAACTCTTCAACTTTTTATGTTAGTATAGATTTAATAACCACAGAATATTGTTTTCATTTGTACTATTATTACCATTGAAATAATCAGTATATTGTAGAAATATATAATTCATATTTTAGGGAATTTAACGATCTATAAAAAAGGTCAAATAAAGTTTTTCGCTAAGTTGACTCGTTTAAAAGTTATTTAAAGTTAAAGTTAAATCCAAACCTCCACAATACATTAGGTTTGTGTAAATGGTTTTTCTGTCATTTCGCGATACCCTAATCCCTTCCCTTCGTTAATATAAATTCACGCTTACGCCGTCTGTTTGTCAGGATATTATTTCTCAGGAATATTAAATATATATATTAAAAATAGTTTGTCCTTATGTCGAATATAAAGAATAAAAACTCAACACGCGATTTGAAATTACCTTTGAAATAACCATTTAGTTAGACACAGGTGACAATTATCGACTAAACTACCTTTACAATTAAAATAATGTACGTAAAGGTTCTTATAATCAAAGAAACAACAGCAAAATTTAGCTGTGTTATTAAAAATGGCGCAGTATGCTCTATTTATAACAACCACGCGTTAATTAGTCACAGGTGACAATGATCAACTAAACTACCTCCACAATAAAAAAGTGTTCTAATAATTAAAGAAACAACTCAAAATTTGTCTTTCTATAAATTGTATTCATCAAAATGTAGTTGTGTTACAAAAAATCGCTGGGCCTATTTATAACAACCACGCGTTAATTAGTTACAGATGACAATTATCAACTAAACTACCTTCACGATGAAAAATGTTGCTGAAAATAAATTAAATAGTTCGAATAAGAGCGTAATAAGAGTAATAAGCACGCCTCAATTAGTCACAGGTGACAATTATGGTCTAAGCTACCTCTACAATGAAAAAAATATTCCAATAATCAATGAAAGTACTTTAAATTCGCCTTCCTATAAATTGTATTCACCAAAATATCGCTCGGTTTGCTCTATTTATATCAACCATACGTTAGTTAGTTACAGGTGACAATTATCGACTAAACTACCTCTACAATGAAAAAAATGTTCTAATAATCAATGAAACAACTCTAAATTTGGCTTTTAGCGAATTTTATTTTCTAAAATGTCACTCGGCCTTCTCTGTGTATAACAACCATGCGTCAATTGGTCACAGGTGACAATTATCGACTAAGCTACCTCCACAATGAAAAAATGTTGCTGACAATAAATAAAACAGCTTTAAATGTGTCTTTTTATGAATTGTATTTACTAAAATTTCGTTGTGTTACTAAAATAAATTGAACAAGATTATAATAAACATGTGTCAATTAGTCACAGGTGACAATTATCGACTAAACTACCTCTACAATGAAGAAAATATTCTAATAATAAACGTAACAACTCTGAATTAATCTTTATTTAAATTGATCCGAACTGATCGACAGTCGCCTCTATTTATAACAAACACGCGTTAATTAGTCACAGGTGACAATGATCAACTAAACTACCTCCACATTAACAAATAGTGTTCTAATAATTAATGAAACAACTCCAAATTCGTCTTTTTGTGAATTGCATTTACCAAAATGTCGTAGTGTTACTAAAATAAATTAAACAAGAGCATAATAAGAATAATAAGTACGCGGCAATTAGTCACAGGTGACAATGATAAACTAAACTACCTCACAATGAACAAAATGTTGCTGACAATAAATTAAACAACTTTAAATGCGTCTTTTATGAATTGTATTTACTAAAATTTCGTTGTGTTACTAAAATAAATTCAACGAGAGCATAATAAGACTAATAACTACTCGTCAATAAGTCACAGGTGACAATTATCGACTACGCTACCTTTACGATGAAAAAAATGTTCTAATAATTAATGAAACTACTCTAAATTTGTCGTTTTCAGAACTGTGTTTTCCAAAACGTAATTGTGTTACTAGAAATAGCTCGGTCCGCTCTATTAATAAAATAAACCAAGCTATAATTAGTCACAGGTGACAATTATCAACTAAACTACCTCCACAATAACAAATAGTGTTCTAATAATTAATGAAACAACTCCAAATTTGTCTTTTTGTGAATTGTATTCACCAAAATGCCGTTGTGTTGCTAAAATAAATTGAACAAGAGCATAATAATAAGTACGCGGTAATTAGTCACAGGTGACAATGATCAACTTAACTACCTCTACAGTTAACGCAATGTACATAAAGGTTCTAATAATCAATAAAACAACTTTAAATCTGCTTATTATGACTTGTATTCACCAAAATGTCGTTGTGTTGCTAAAATAAATTGAACAAGAGCATAATAAGAATAATAAATACGCGGCAATTAGTCACAGATGACAATGATCAACTAAACTACCTTCACAATGAAAAAATATTGCTGAAAATAAATTAAACAGCTTTAAATGTCCTTTTATGATATGTATTTACTACAATTTCGTTGCGTTACTAAAATAAATTGAACTAGATAATAATAAGCACGTGTCAATTAGTCACAGGTGACAATGATCAACTAAACTACCTTCACAATAAAAAAGTATTCTAATAATCAATGAAACAACTCCAAATTTGTCTTTCTATGCATTCACCAAAACATCATTGTGTTACAAAAAAACGTTCAGTTTGCTCTATTTATATCAACCATGCGTTAGTTAGTTACAGGTGACAATTATCGACTAAACTACCTCTACGATGAAAAAAGTGTTCTAATAATTAATGAAACAACTGCAAACTTGTCTTTTTGTGAATTGTATTCACCAAAATGTCGCTGTGTTCCTAAAATAAATTGAACAAGAGCATAATAAGAATAATAAGTACGCGGCAATTAGTCACAGGTGACAATGACCAACTAAACTACCTTCACAATGAAAAAATATTCTAATAATCAACGAAACAACTCTAAATCTGTCTTTTTATTATTCTGAATTATAATCAAGAAAGTATAGTCGTGTTGCTTAAATAAATTGAATAATAAGCACGTGTCAATTAGTCACAGGTGACAATGATTAACTAAACTACCTCCACAATGAAAAAATATTGCTCAACAACTCCAAATCTGTCTTTTTATGAATTATATTCAACAAAATGTCATTGTGTCGTTAAAATAAATTGAACAAGAGTTGTTTACTTCATTTATTCGAACCCGAGACTTTCATTACAGTAGAGTGCTTTCGTAATGAATCATTTGTAAGCGGGGATCCAATAATGTTACGTGCATTATTAAATTTTGCATCTTTTATAAGGAGGTATGTATTTGCATAAATCAATTTGCATACGAACACAGAGTAGCTTTAGAAATGTTGATGTATTTCAATCATTATATGGAATTTGCTAGTTTTTTTAATGTAATGTTAGAAGGAAATATTTTGTTTTTATTATGCGACAGTCAAATCACTGACTACAGTCACTGACTGACTACAATTTGATCTCAAACAGTGGCATAACATTCATAAATAATAGTAGTATGAGTGTGTTTGTTTGAACGCTCCTATCTCAATAAATACTAGTCCGATTTGAATAATTGTTTCAGTGTTTGATTGGCCATTTAACAAGAAAAGTTACAAGTTATAAATCATCACGCTGACACAAAAACGGTCGGAGCAATATAAAAAAATGTTGAAAAATCTGGGAAAATGTATCCCTTTTGAGAATTTCCGTTGCGTGCCCTACGCAAACAGTTAAAGTTTCGCAAAAAATATATATAACAGAATTGTTCCTCTTTAAACGTTCTAAATAAAAGTCTAAAACAGCATATATCTATCTGTTAAGGTTAGCTCAGGATAGCCTTTTTTATGCTAACTAATTTATAATTATCCATTACATAACTCTACAAAACGAAGTATTCCGCCGCGTCTGGCTGTCTTTTAGCAATAAACTCAGGAAATACTAAACGGATTTGCATGCAGTTTTCACCAAAAGATAAAGTAAGTAATGAGGAAGGTTTGTGTATATAATTTGTGAAGGTCTTGTATAAATTGGTTGAAATATAACAATAATTGTCGGAAGTGTCAGAAAAAACCTGCTAGGTAGCTTTCATTCAAAACGCTGCTTAATCCAATAGAGATATAACAAAATAATGTATGGTAGGATAATTCCTCTTTTTTAGATCTATTAAAAAGTCTAAGATACTACTTATCTAGCTTTTAAGTATAACTCACTATATCCATTTTAATTGAGAAGATTATGTTTGCATAGCTGCCTGGTTTCATCTAAAACGCTACCAAATCTAATAGAGATATTACAAAACAATGTAGAGTGGGATTACTCCTCTTTTATAGATCTACAAAAAAGTCTAAGATACTACATATCTAGCTTTTAAGGATAACTCGCTATAGCCAATTTAAGTAGGAAAATTATGTATGTTTTTGTATGGTTATAATATGTATCATATATATCTTCAATCTATTCATTTTGCTCATCAGCTATCTATAAAAAGACAGGGCGTATATCGAGCTATATATAAAGTTACATAAACCTCTGTGAACTCATTAATCTGTGCCTAAAATATCGTACAAATCCAAATAACAAGGTTTCACTTCTCCCAATGTAACTCCAACATTGAATGTACAGAATATGGGGTTGGAATGTATTCAATACAAACTTTTCATAGTACAATATGAAGTCACTGCCGCTGTTATTTCGCTTATAACTTTTAAACTATTCAACTAATTTTAATGTAGTTTCGAGCAATAGATAGATCGGTTCAAGACGAAGGATTATATGTATAATACGTACCTATTATTGTACAGAAAAGATGAGAAATTCAATGATTTGTAATGTGATGTCGTAACACACATATTGTGCGCTTAAATCGCAATCGCTGACTAAACCTTACGAGATATATCAAATTAATGTACCACGGAATTATTTAACAAGAAAAGGTCTATAAAAAAATCCCCAACAGTATATATTTATCTCTAAAGGTTAACCTGCAGTGACCATTTTTGTCTTTTACATATTACCAAAAATATGTGTTATTTAGTAAGCTTTTTTATCCCATACGGTATTATGCCTCATCCAATTGAATACATTACATACGTTTTATGTTTTATGCAGATTAAAACTGCCCTTAAAAGTGTTTCATTAAAATGGATATCTTAGGAGATATCAGCGATTTAAAAAGCTGCGGCGCAGCAGCTGGCGTGCCGTGTGTCCTCTGCCGCGTCTGCTTGCGAAAATACCAACGTCTGGCATTTTCGCAATAAACTCAAAACTACTAAACGGATTTTAATACGGTTTTCACCAATAGATAGAGTGATTCATGAGGAAGGTTTATGTTCATAATTTGTTAAGGTTATCTGTTAATTGGTTGAAATATACCGAGAATTCTTGCAAGTGTCGGAAAAAAGCCGATTGGGAGCTTTCATTGTAAACGGTGCCTAAAACCTTAGAGATGTAACAAAACAATTTATCGTGGGATTATAGATCTACAAAAAAGTCTAAGATGGTATATATTTATCTGTAAAGGATAACTCGCTATATCCATTTTATTTTCCAAAAAAGTCACGTCGAATGCGGTTATTTTAAAGCTATTCAAACGAATACAGTATTTATCTTCATCAACTTAAATACGTAAGTTGCATTAAGCATTTCATGCACATTATTTTGATATATAATACTATATAATTTAAATGGATATCTTAGGAGATATCGCAAAAGTTTTAACCGACGTGTAATTATGTGAAAAGCTCATAAAAGCTTAGCAATAAATATTTGTATCGCAGCTCAACGACTTTACAATCTCAAGTTTTAAAAATAAAACACTCCAATTCATAAATTTTATTATACAATTAACATTTAATTAAAGCAATTATTGTAATGTCTGTCCGTTTATTGCATTCCTCTAGTGAAAGCTCACGGATTGCGACATATTGTAAGAACGACTATCTATTCCCGGCGGCGTTACTTGAGTTTCTCGATACCTATCGAAAATTAAACTATGCCATGTTATTCTATATAAAAACAGCTATCTTCCAGTGAAAGTCCCATCAAAATCCGTCCAGCCGTTTTAGAGATATACCGATATTAAAAAATCTGAAATTTTAGATACTGTTTTTTGATATTTATTTAACAAAAGTAGAAAAAAAAAGTAATTTTCTATATCTACCCTACAAGAAATCGAACATGGGACATATGATATAAAAGCTGCTACCAGTTTCAGAGGTCATCCAGAAGAAACAGACAGACAAAAATTGTTTATTGTTATATAAATGCGGTATGAACTTTCGTTATATATTTTGTGTTGTGAAACCGTATAAATCAATAATGCTGTAGCTTAATGTGATATTGCTAATAAATGTATAGAATTTCCTGTTCCCCACGATATTTTACATCTATATACACATATAAATAAGCGATGTAAAACTGATACATTTATCAATAAATCTCTGTAAGCTACGACAAATATCTTAGCGTACAATTAACATCAGGTGAAGACAATGAATATCTTAGCGTATAATTACCATCAGATGAAAGTAAAGCGAATATCTCAGCGTATAATTACCACCAGATAAAACTATAGTGTATATCTCAGCGTACAATTAACATTATATGAAATCAAAGCGAATATCTCAGCTTATAATTAACATCAGTTGAAGACAATGAATATTCCAGCGCATAATTAGCATCAGATGAAACTATAGCCAATATCTCAGCTTATAATTAGCATCAGATGAAACTATAGCGAATATCTCAGCATATAATTAACATCAGGTGAAGGCAATGAATATCCCAGCGAATAAATAGCATCAGATGAAAGTATAGCGAATATCTCATCATACAATTAACATCAGGTGAAGACAATGAATATCTTAGCGTATAATTACCATCAGATGAAAGTAAAGCGAATATCTCAGCGTATAATTACCACCAGATAAAACTATAGTGTATATCTCAGCGTACAATTAACATTATATGAAATCAAAGCGAATATCTCAGCTTATAATTAACATCAGTTGAAGACAATGAATATTCCAGCGCATAATTAGCATCAGATGAAACTATAGCCAATATCTCAGCTTATAATTAGCATCAGATGAAACTATAGCGAATATCTCAGCATATAATTAACATCAGGTGAAGGCAATGAATATCCCAGCGAATAAATAGCATCAGATGAAAGTATAGCGAATATCTCATCATACAATTAACATCAGGTGAAGACAATGAATATCTTAGCGTATAATTACCATCAGATGAAAGTAAAGCGAATATCTCAGCGTATAATTACCACCAGATAAAACNTCGAATATCTCAGCTTATAATTAGCAACAGATGAAACTATAGCGAATATCTCAGCGTAGAATTAACATTATATGAAATCCTAGCGAATATCTCAGAGTATAATTAATATCAGGTGAAGAAAATGAAGATCTCAGTGTGTAATTAACATCAGATGAAACTATGGCGAATATCTCAGCTTATAATTAGCATCAGATGAAACTATAGCGAATATCTCGGCGTAGACTTAACATTATATGAAATCCTAGCGAAAATCTCAGCGTATAATTAGCAACAGATGAAACTATAGCGAATATATCGACGTTTAATTAACATCAGGTGAAGCCACAGCGAATAGCTATTAAGTTAGTTGTGGGATACCATGAAAATAACATCGAAGTGTAACCCCCAGGGTTCCAATAACCCATAACTTTGTGTATGGGCTTCCCATTTTCCTTTGGTCGACTCCATTGCATATTATGTTATAGGCGTGCACAGAGTAGCTACGCACAGAGGCATTTGTTAATCGAAATTCAGTCATAATAGCGAATTTTTAATCTCCTTTTTTTTTAGTTTTACTGTGTATATGTTTAGTTTTACTTAGATTGTGAGGTAATGTTAAATGTAGAATTGTAAATAAAATTTCTATCGATCTATCTAATTATAGATCGATCTATTGGTCTATCTATGTAGCGATCTATCTATGTATCGATCTATCAGCCTAGTGATAGATATATCTATGTAGCGATCTGTCTGTCAAAAAATCTATCTATGTGTCGATCTATCTGTCTATCGATCTATCAGCCTAATCATATATTTATGCAGCGACCTATCTGTCTATCTATCTATCTATGTAGCGATCTATCTATCTATCGATCTATCTATGAATCGATCTATCTGCCTATCGAGCTATCTATGTATCGATCTATCTATCTATTGATCTATCAGCCTAGTGATAGATATATCTATGTAGCGATCTGTCTCATTAATAATCTATCTATGTATCCATTTATCTGTCTATCGATCTATCTGCCTATCGATCTATCTATGTATCGATCTATCTGTCTATCGATCTATCAGCCTAATGATATATCTATGTATCAATCTATCTATATATCTATCTATCTGTCTATCCATCTATCAGCCTAATCATATATCTATGTAGCGACCTATCTGTCTATCTATCTATATATGTAGCGCTCTGTCTGTCTAAAAGTCTATCTATGTAGCGATCTATCTATGTATCGATCTATCTCTATCTATTGATCTATCAGCCTAGTGATAGCTATATCTATGTAGCGATCTATTTGTCTATCTATCTATCTGTGTAGCGATCTATTTGTCTATCTATCTATCTGTGTAGCGATCTGTCTATCTATATATCAATCTACCCATGTACCGATCTATCTATGTATTGATCGATCAATCTGTGTATCTATCTATCTACAATTAAGAATTGAAAACAGTGAATACATTTAGATAGAGGCTTTTATTAAATGTAATTTGTCAAGGCTTTTTGCAAATTGGTTAAAATATAACTAGAATTGTTAAAAATATGTTAAAAATCAACCCGCCGGTGCTTTATTCGAGAACGCCTCCTAATCCCTTTGACATATAATAAAACAATGTTCGATGGGATAATTCTACTTTAATAGATCTACAAAAAAGTCAAAGACGCCATATACCTATCTTTTAAGGATAATTCACTACATCCGTTCTTACAACAGGACACACGATTTATATTGTAGAAGCTCTCGCATTTTGTTTGTTCGCAATTAACTCGTAAACTATTCAACAGATTTTGATGCAGTTTCGACCTATAGATAGAGTGATTTATAAGGAAGGTTTCTGTATATAATTTGTCAAGGATTTTTCATAAAATTATTGAAATATTACACATAAATGTAATACACCTAATCAAGACTGACACGGTCTTATGACAACACACGTAGGTTATATGCTCTAATAAGGACAAAACCTGGACATGTAGCTGGTTTAATAGACAATAAACATAGCCTCTGTTACTGCCTACTCTGTGCATCTCATACTCAGGTCAATAAAGCAGGGGCGCTTTGTAATACACTACGCAATAACTCCCGACTTCCGCACTGAAAAGGCAATATTAGGTGAATTGAAACATGAACTAACATAGAGTTATAGCCTTTAAAAGCTGTAGTTTAGCCCTTCAGCCTCTTTAGCCTGTTTTTTTTTGAAGCCAGGACCTTTTAAGACAAGCCTGAAACGTTTTTTTATGGCTGAGACCTTTCTCTGTAATCAAATCTGATGGTAAATGATAATGGATAACTTCTGCCTGATTACGATCATCTAATACAGAAAAAGTGGGCGGTAGACGAGGTAGAACAGAATAGACATCCATTTAATACATGTGTTATAAAAAGTTACAATAATACATATGAAATAACTAAGCTATTTGACTCAATCATTTACTTTTATGATAAATTGTTTGTAGTGAGTTATCTTTAAAAGATATATGCCATCGCGGACTATTTTATAGGGAATGGACTCACAGTATGTATAAGTATGTGTGCGTCACTTTGTGTGACCTGATTAAAAATAGATTGTGCAGGTAATGGACTCAAAGTCTGTGCACATCAATTGGCAGTCACTTGAGGGTGAGGATTACGCTAATTCAATATTTATTACATAGAGAATGGACTCATAATCTGTGTGAGCTAATATTAATTAGCCAGGTTAACTACACATAATTGTGTAGGAAATGGACTCGCATTCTGTGTACGTGTACAGCCACCAATGGTCCTTTTATAGGACTGGGTAAGCTAATTATAAACAAAGTTTTTGAGGGACGGACTCACAGTCTGTGAACTAATTCAAAGCACAGTGCGTAAGGAATAGACTCAG
Organism: Elymnias hypermnestra; assembly: GCA_015832385.1. Lineage (NCBI taxonomy): Eukaryota > Metazoa > Arthropoda > Insecta > Lepidoptera > Nymphalidae > Elymnias > Elymnias hypermnestra. The sequence goes on from JACTOM010000103.1 coordinate 1,539,323, forward strand.
AGTCTGTGTGCGTTTATTGACAGTCATCAAGGGTCGTTTTATGAGGCTATGTGAGCTTATTCAAAGCACAGTGCATAAGAAATGAACTCAGAGTCTGTGTGCATCGATAGGCAGTCATCAAGGGTCTATTAACAAGGCTGTGTGAGCTGATTCTAAACACAGTGCACAAAGGATGAACTCAGAATCTGTGGCCATCTATTGGCAGTCACCAATGGCCATTTCATAATGCTATGTAAACTAATTCAAAGCACAGTGCATAAGGAATGGACTTAAAGTCTGTGTGCGTCGATAGGCAGTCATCAAGGGTCGATTAACAAGGCTGTGTGAGCTGATTCTAAACAAAGTATTTGAAGGACGGACTCACAGTCTGTGAGCTAATTCAAAGCACAGTGCAGAAGGAATGGACTCAGAGTCTGTGTGCGTCGATGGGCAGTCATAAAGGGTCATTTAATAAGACTGTGTGAGCTGATTCTAAATACTGTGCACAAAGGATGGACTCAGAGTCTGTGGCCATCGATTGACAGTCACCAATGGCCATTTTATAAGGCAATGTGAGCTAATTCAAAGCACAGTGCATTAGGGATGGACTCAGAGTCTGTGTGCGTCGATCGGCAGTTACCAAAGGTAGTTTAATAAGGCTTTATGAGCAAGGCACAGTGTGTAATGAATGGTCTCACAGTCTGTGTGCGTCCCTGGACAGTGCGAGGTGATTCTAGACAAAGTGCATAAGGAATGGACTCAGAGTCTGTGGGCTTCGATTGGCAGTCACCAAGTATCATTTCATGGGGTTGTGTATGGTAATTCAAAGCACAGTATATAGAGAATGGACTCACAGTCTGTGTGCATCGGTGGGCAGTCGCCTGGGGGCGTGAAGTAGGGCCCGATGTGCACAATCAGCGGCGTTGGGACGACAGGAGCAGGCCCAAGGACATGCTGCGGCTGCAGCCAGCAGCATGGCCACCAACAAGAGGATTGCACGCCGCATCACGGACTGCTTCGCGTTTAAGTCATCTGTAACAAATTTACTCATAAATATATACAAGGATATATCTACCATGTGAAGCGGATGCCGACTGATGAACAATTTATTAAATTACTAGCAAACCCGACAGACTTCGTTCTGTCAAAAAGATTTGGAATGTGGCAGCTTTCAGTTTTACATATACTAAACAAAACACAACCGATTAAATGACACACAAAATCTTTTTTGTTTTGAAACAAAAGATAGCGTAAATAAATGACATCTTTACATAACCTAAAAATGAATTAACAAAACCGTTGCTATAGACAACGGTCTAATAATTCATGTCACAACCTTGTGGATGCGTCGGTGGATGCGTGAGAGTGCGTGTGTGGATGTGTGGGAGTGCGTGGGTGGATGCGTGAGAGTGTGTGGGTGGATGCGTGGGAGTGCGTGAGTGGATGCGTGGGAGTGCGTGGGTAGATGCGTGGGAGTGCGTGGGTAGATGCGTAGGACTGCGTGGGTGGATGCGTGGGTAGATGTGTGGCTGGATGCGTAGGAGTACGTGGGTGGATGTGTGGGTAGATACGTGGAAGTGCGTGGGTGGATGCGTGAGAGTGCGTAGGTGGATGGGTGGGAGTGCGTGGGTGGATGCGTGGGTGGATGTGAGGGAGTGCGTGGGACGGTGTGTGGAAACGCGTTTATAAGCATTGAAGTGGCGTTAGACATTTTGCCGGTCTCTGTGCGCTTCGTAGCAGAAACAAATAACTATCCACGTAAATTTGAAAAAAAAATGGCAAAGGGTTGACGGAATTAAAAAAAATCAATATCTTAAAACCCTCTACAATTGATTCCGCGTCGAATGGTCATGGTCTCAAGCCGATCGGTCCAGTAGTTTTCAAGTTTATCGATAACAAAGAAAAAAAGAGTTGCTTTTATATATATATCGGAAAAAAACCTTCAAATCTATTGATTCTGTTTGATGTATTGATCTAGATATATTAAGGAAGAGTTTCCTGTTAGATAGATAATGAGTATCAGCCCATTAACGTCCCACAGCTGGGCACAGGCCTTCTCAATCATGAGAGAGAAGGTTTCCTGAATCTACTTTAACTGGGATCTTTCTAGCCACTAAAAGTGAAACACGTGTTGCTATTTCCGATGCAATTTGAATCAGAATCGTAAAAATAACACCAGAGCGTTTCAGATCGATAACCCATAAGTGCTGGTTCGATTCCTTCTTATCTTCAGATGCTCTGGACTTTATCGTAATGACTTATTACTGTAAAAGCTCTCATACTTTTAAGACGGAAATATCTTACATAAGAACACCTGTACATTACATAGTATAGTAATCGCTTCTGATGTCTTCGCTTATAACTTTTAAACTAAGCAACAGATTTTGATGTAGTTTCCAGCAATAGATAGAGCAATTCAAGGGGAAGATTTATATGTATAAAACATATATATTATATTACACAAAAGACGAGAAATTTAAAAAATCATAATGTGTTATAACTAACATACTTTATGCGCTTAAATCGCAAACGCTGGCTAAACCTTACGAGATAAATCAAATTAATGTTCTAAAGAATTGTAGATATAAAAAACATCTACAAAAAAGTCAACAACACTATATACTTATCTCCAAAAGATAACTCACATTGACCATTTTTATCATTTACATATAACAAAAAATATGCGTTATTTACCAAGCGATTTTATACAATATAGTATTATTATTAATCCAATTGAATACATTATATATGTTGTACATTTAATGTAGAACAAAACTGCTCTTAATAGTGTTTTATTAAAATGGATATCTTAGGAGATATTAGCGATTTACAAAGCGGAGGCACGCAGGGTGTGGCAACGTTACATAAGCATCAAATAGATTATATAAAAGAAGAAGAATACAATAGACATTGTCCATAATAAGAAATCATAATAGATATGATCCAATGACCTCGTACAATTGATTAATTTCTTTAAAAGACGGTACTTCCTTACATATAAAACAGTCCTACGCGTCGGTTTACTCGCGATAAACTCGAAAACTACTGAACGGATTTTCATGTGGTTTACACTAATAGATAGAGTATTTCATGAAGAAGAATTATATATATAATTTGTTATAGTTTTGTGAAAATTGGTTGAAATATAATGCTAATTCTAACTGTCGGGAAAAATAAATACACCTAGTAGCTTTCATTGAAAACGCTGCCTAATCTTATAAAGATATAACATAACTACATATGGCACGATTATTCTTCTATTATAGATCTACAAAAAAGTCCATCATATAATATATCTATCTGTTACGGATAACTCACTATACCCATTTAAATTTCTAAAAATGGTAAAATATATGCGTTAATTGTAACGTTATTCAGACAGATACAGTATTAATCCTCGTCAAGTTAAATACATTACTTACATTAAGCATTTCATGTAGATTAATATGTTCCTTGACACCAACTTAAATGGATATCTTGGGAGTTATCGTAAAAATAATTAATGCGCGCGTTAAATAAATGGTCGCTTTTCGCTTGTGTAATCGGATCCCTTGGCAATATGGGAAATTTCTTAGTGAGCGTCTACGTTGTCAATGTTAAAGAGGTGCCTATATTCTTCCTCAGATTCGAGACTATCTATGTGCCAAATTTTATTTAAATTGGTTCAGTAGTTTTGTCGTGAGAGCGTGACAAACAGATAGTATCACTTTCGCATTTAATATTAATAAGGATATAAACTTACGCCACATCATTAAATAATGTATTCGTTTTATGGTATTCAATAAAATCCAATACCAAAGATCACAAATTGTACAAAATACAATACGGGGTGGGTTAACGACAGCGTAACTTTCGTTTAGCACTCCGGACCCTGTTACGTCGCCCGCAATCTTGAATTTAAAGGTATTTTTTTGTCTCGTCAATAACTCGCTTATTTTCAATTTTACGCGAATAATTGTAATAACCAAAGTTGTTCAAAATTAAATTTCCTACAATTTTGGTCATAATCAATTATTCGCTAGGATCTATAGTTAATGAAATAAATGCTATTCTTTGTTTCTTCTTACTTCTTTTCAGGTATTAATCGAGAAATATCGATGTTACGAATAAATTGATAATAACCAAAATTGTGCGAAATTTAATTTTGAACAACTTTGATTATTATCATTTTTCGCGTAAACTTCAAAACAAGACAGTTTTTGACTAAATAAAAAAACTAGCTAGACGGTGGGTATTTATTTAGGATATATTTCGAAAAATATTGATCCTAGCATAAAATTGATAATAACTAAAATTGTAGGAAATTTAATTTTGAACAACTTTGATTATAACCATTTTTCTCGTAAAATTAAAAATAAACGAGTTATTGAAGAAACAAAAAATTACCTTTAAATGCAAGATGGGGACGTTACAACAGGATGCGGAGCTCGAAAACCAAAAGCTAAGCTGTATATGAACTGCTCCTAACAAAATTTCAGATAAATAAATTATGCAAAGCTCCAAAAACAGGGACCTCATTAATACAAGTACTTTCCCACGTTAATTGCTTATCGACCCTGTTAATTAATTAACGCTCATGCAAAATGCACGCCTCGATTTCAACGCGGGTTGAATTAAAAAAAAAAGAACAAAAGCCCCGTCTCCAAACCGGTACAAAAAAGAAAAAACCATTGAACTGTCAAACTCTATTGTTCGAAATTTGAATTCACACCTGAATGCCTTTGTGTCACTGTCACAGATAATATATTGCTCTTGTAAAGAGTTTTTACTTAAATTTGAACTTAATTCCCTTGTATTTAGAGTTGATATTACATTGATTGATATTTTATAGATTCTAAGGTTCAATAAGGACAAGTAAAAAACGGTATAGACATTTAATCTACACTAATGTTATAAAACTGAAGAGTGTGTTTGAGCTCGTTTTTCTCAGGAACTACTGGTCCGATTTAAAAAAGGCTTTAAGTGTTAGATAGCCCATTTATCGAGGAAGGCTACAGGCTATATAACATCACGCTTAGCCTAATAGGGGAGGAGAAATATAAAAAAAAAATAGGAAAATATATCCCTTTTGAAAGCTTCCGTTGCGTACGCTACGTAAACGATTACAGTTACAGAAATATCATGTATGATAGAATTATTCCTCTTTAAAAGATAAAAAAAACACTTCCACTACAGCACATGTTTATGAACTACGTTTTGCCCGCTTTAAACTTTTTGGTGCTAAGCAAATTTGTTATAAGAAAATATATTATTTTAATTAATAATTATAACCTGTATATAATAATAATAATAACACCTCACTTTATATATTTTATGAAATTATTAAACCTATCCTACGTCCCAAGGCAGAAAAATTCAATAAAATTAAAAAAAAAAACTTGTCAAAATCAGTTTAGCTTTTACCGACGGTATTCCAGGCAAGGTTCTATTTCTTGTCATGGAAGTACCTCGTTGGATTCGGGAACTCTTAGATGCTTTCTTGGCGGACAGTATTAGAAATCCTGAAAGCTGAGGAGGATGTTTTTTTCAGAAGGGAGATCGTCCATTACATTCTTCGTCCTCGTATAGGCCGATCATTCTCCTTAATGAGGAGGTCCTCGTTGGTCGTCTCGTTAAACACCTCGAGGAGTTGCCGCTCGGTTTTCTCAGAAGAGGCTCGACAGATGCTCTTGAGTCCCTGCGAAAATTGAGAGCAGACTCGGTCGAAAAGGGAGAAGTTTTACTGGCGGCTTCACTAGATACTGCAAATGCCTTCAATAATCTCCCTCATGGGAAATCTTTTAAGACACTTGGATATGACAGAGTGGCTTCATACTCCAGGACAGAGATTTAGTGGTAGAGCGATGGAGGTTTGCTCCGTTATGTTACGCGGACGACACCCTCGTCATTGCACAAGGGACGAACTTTGAACAGGTGGCTCAGCTTGCCGAAGTCGGAGGTAACTTGGTGGTGGACAGAATCCGCAGCTTGGGTCTGAAAATTTCCGCTACGGAAGACGGAAACCCTCTATCTCTGAGGAGTGATTGAAGTTAAGGCTCAAATGAAATATTTGGGCCTAGTCTTGGACGAGCAATGGGGCTTGTGTACTAGCTTCTACTGTACGCTTACGTACTGGAAATTAGTAAGAAAAGAGTAACTACTGAGTATCTAGCCGGTTTCCTACCAATAAATAGATCACTGACGATTCAAAATACCTTTCAAAAAGGATTGTTATTATTTATTTATATAAATATCTATACGGAACCCATTTGATTGGAAACGCTCACGCTTTAGACAGCGTTTTTTTTCATTAAACAAAATCCTTTGGCGTTCAATATTAAATCCGACGTTTCAATTATACGAGTGCGTTTTACCGGGAATCTGTCTGTTTGTTTGTGGACAACCTACGGAATGTGGGTCGCATGAGAAAGCTACCGTACATCTTTGTTAATTGCCCCAAAATAAATAAAAGATTTACAACAATGACTCATTGTTTCTATTTGTTTAAAAGACCAAATATTTCTTTACGGAATTTAAGTTACAAAAGGTGTCGTAATATAAAAACTACTGAACCGATTTTCATGCGGTTTTCACTAAAAGATAGAGTGATTAATAAAAAAGGTTTTGACATATAATTTATAAAGATTTCGTATGAATTGGTTGAAATATAGCAAGAATTGTTTGAAGTGGCGGAAAAATCAAGCCAGCTGGGCTTTAATGGACAACGCTGCCTAATCTCTTAGAGATATAACAAAACAATGTATGGTGGGATAATACCTCGTTAATAGATCTACAAAAAAGTCTAAGATAACATATATCTATCTTTTAAGGATAACTCATTATATCCATTCATCTAACACGACAGAAGAACTCTCTACTACCCGAGACGTTGGTATATTATTAAATTTAATTTGTTTATTCGTATTAAACTCAAAAGTTACTGAACAGATTTTCATGCAATTTTCACTAAAAGATAGAGCGATTCACGAGGAAGGTTTATATATACAATTTGTCAAGGTTTTAGTGTAAATTAGTTCAAATATAACGATAATTGTTGGAAGTATTGGAAAACCCAAGCCAGCTGGGCTTTCATGTCCAACGCTGCTTAATCCCTAAGAGATATAACAAAACAATGTATGATGGAATTATACTCCTTTTATAGATCTATAAATAAGTCTAAGATAACATATATCTATCTGTTAAGGATAACTCAGTACATCCATTCTACGCTATGCAACGCTTCCTAATTATAAGACGGTACTTCTTCCATATTATAAAACAGTCCACCGCGTCTGTTTATTCGCGATAAACTCAAAAACTACTGAACAGATTTTCATGCGGTTTCCACCAATAGATAGACCAATTCAAGAAGAAGATTTTTGTATATAATTTGACAAGAATTTAGTGCAAATTAGTTGAAATATAACGATATTTGGAAGTGTCGAACTAAATCGAACCACATGGTGCCTTTCATCGAAAACGCTGCCTAAACACTTAATGATATAACAAAATAATGTAAAGTGGAAATATTCCTCTTTTAAAGATCTATACAAAAGTCTAAAATGACATGTATCTATCTTAACAAGATAACTCACAAAATCCACTCTTCTAACACAACAGACGAAATATGAAGTAGAAGTTGACAACCCGAGCCGTTAGTATAATATTAAATAAAGTTTGTTTATTCGCGATAAAATCAAAAAGTACTAAATGGATTTTGATGCAGGATTTACCAATCGATAGATTGATTAATAAGGCAGGTTTTGATATATAATTTTGTGTAAATTTGTTCAAAAGGTTGTCTAATGAAAAGACGGTACTTCATTCTGACATATTGTAAAACTGTACTCTGCGTCTGTTAACACGAGATAAACTCAAAATTTACTAGACAAATTTTCATGAAATTTCCATGATTAGATAGAGCAATTCACGAGGAAAGTTTTGGTGTATCATTTGTCTAGTTTTTGTATAAATTAGTTGAAATACAACGACAATTGTTGGAAGTGTTGGAAAAATCAAACCAGATGGGCTTTCATGTACAATGCTACCTAATCCCTTAGAGATATGACAAAACAATGTATGATGGGATTATACTTCTTTAATAGATCTACAAAAAAGTCTAAGACAGCATATATCTATCTGTTAAGAATAACTCACTACATCCATTTAACTATGCACTCATAGTTACTGCCATAACGCCGCTCTTTATTAAAATTAGTCAGTCAAATGACACGTTCTGGTCACTGACTGACTACAGATAGGTTCAATATATTATTACCTAAAGTTAGACAGCACTATTAATAATAATTTACGTTTAAATTATACACGCGACGCCATTTTGTTTTCCCATTAGCGCGAATCATTAAAAGGCGGGAATCAATTTTCTATTTGTTAATTAAAAGAAGACTTACGAGTGAGTTAACTGTAATTGCTTATTGCCCTTACATCGTATTGTTCATCATGAGTCCCTGCGTAGTTTCTGATATCATGGTAATATGAAATCTGTACGCAAATGTCATGAGGATATCGGTAACGAATGTCAGCAAGAAATAGTGCAGCCACGAATGTCACAAGGATATCAGTAGCCACAATTGTTAAGAGGATATCGGTAGCCACGAATGTCATAAAGATATTGGTAGCCGCAATTGTTAAGAGGATATCGATAACCACAATTGTTAAGAGGATATCGATACCCACAATTGTTAAGAGGATATCGATAACCACAATTGTTGAGAGAATATCGATAGCCGCGAATGTCATGAAGATATCAGTAGCCACGAATGTCATAAAGATATTGGTAGCTACAATTGTTAAGAGGATATCGATAGCCATAAATGTTAAGAGGATATCAGTAGCCACGAATGTCACGCAGATATCAGTAGTCGCAATTGTTAAGAGGATATCGATAAGCACAATTGTTAAGAGGATATCAATAGCCACAATTGTTAAGAGGATATCGATAGCCGTGAATGTCATGAAGATATCAGTAGCCACGAATGTCATAAAGATATTGGTAGCCACAATTGTTAAGAGGATATCGATAGCCACAAATGTTAAGAGGATATCGGTAGCCACGAATGTCACACAGATATCAGTAGCCGCAATTGTTAAGAGGATATCGATAGCCACAATTGTTAAGAGGATATCGATTGCCGCGAATGTCATGAAGATATTAGTAGCCACGAATGTCATAAAGATATTGGTAGCCACAATTGTTAAGATGATATCGATAGCCGCAAATGTTAAGAGGATATCGGTAGCCACGAATGTCACACAGATATCAGTAGCCGCAATTGTTAAGAGGATATCGATAGCCACAATTGTTAAGAGGATATCGATTGCCGCGAATGTCATGAAGATATTAGTAGCCACGAATGTCATAAAGATATTGGTAGCCACAATTGTTAAGATGATATCGATAGCCGCAAATGTTAAGAGGATATCGGTAGCCACGAATGTCACACAGATATCAGTAGCCGCAATTGTTAAGAGGATATCGATAGCCACAATTGTTAAGAGGATATCGATTGCCGCGAATGTCATGAAGATATCAGTAGCCACGAATGTCATAAAGATATTGGTAGCCACAATTGTTAAGATGATATCGATAGCCGCAATTGTTAAGAGGATATCGATAACCACAATTGTTGAGAGAATATCGATAGCCGCGAATGTCATGAAGATATCAGTAGCCACGAATGTCATAAAGATATTGGTAGCCACAATTGTTAAGAGGATATCGATAGCCACAAATGTTAAGAGGATATCGGTAGCCACGAATGTCACACAGATATCAGTAGCCGCAATTGTTAAGAGGATATCGATAGCCACAATTGTTAAGAGGATATCGATTGCCGCGAATGTCATGAAGATATCAGTAGCCACGAATGTCATAAAGATATTGGTAGCCACAATTGTTAAGATGATATCGATAGCCGCAATTGTTAAGAGGATATCGATAGCCACGAAAGTCACGAGGATATCAGTAGCCACGAATGTCATAAAGATATTGGTAGCCACAATTGTTAAGAGGATATCGATAGCCGCAATTGTTAAGAGGATATCGATAACCACAATTGTTGAGAGAATATCGATAGCCGCGAATGTCATGAAGATATCAGTAGCCACGAATGTCATAAAGATATTGGTAGCCACAATTGTTAAGAGGATATCGATAGCCACGAAAATCACGAGGATATCGGTAGCCATGAATGCCATGACGATGTTGGTAGCCACAGTTGTTAAGAGGATATCGGTAGCCACGAATGTCACGAAGATATCAGTATCCGCAATTGTTAAAAGGATATCGCTAGCCACAATTGTTAAGTTATGAGGATATCGGTAGCCATAAATGCCATGACGATGTTGGTAGCCACAGTTGTTAAGAGCTTATCGGTGGCCAGAAAGTCATGAGGTTAGTTGTAGCCACGAATGCCACGAGGATATTGGTAGCCACGAATGTCACGAGGATATTGGTAGCCACGAATGCCACGAGGATATTGGTAGCCACGAATGCCACGAGGATATTGGTAGCCACGAATGTCACGAGGATATTGGTAGTCACAAATCAGTGTTGGTACAATCTCAGATGGTATCATGTAAGAGGTAATGTGCCTCTTATGGTTTCTACACAGCATCATACTGAAATGCAAATTCGGATTGGCACAGCTTAACTGTTAGTTAGGAAATCTATTCATAGTGAGCGTGTACGTCGCTATAGCACTAACTACGCCGATATACAACTTATTTGGGCAAATCATTTGAAAATCACGCTGTTAATAGTTGTTTTACTGCTAATATATCCCGATCCCGTGGGAATATGAGAACACCCGTTACTTGTGAGCGTCTACGTTGCAACAGGAGTGACCATGCCAAATTTCAATTCAATCAGGCATATAGTTTTGGAGATTTCGTGATAAATATGTCAGTGGTAAATTTGTATATATAAATAGAACATTGAGCTTTAGAGAAATCTCCACCCATCTGCCGGCTTTCAAACAAAGAGAACTACCCTCAGTTTCCTATAAGTGTTCGATTGCTTTATAGAATGGTGCAATTTCTTCAAGTGCACTCGCTTTAAGTGCACTTTTAATGGTAAGTGAGTACCCCAAATGACATATTCAATGTAATAAGTGAGTGTTGGAATTCTCACGATATATTCTGACGTTTTTTTTCCTAGATAAAATTCACTTAAATCACTCCTTATAATATCAACCACTTGCTGGTGAAAGTGACGTAAAAATCAGTCCAATTTCAGAGATTAGCCAGAACAGACATACAGACAAAAATTAACTCTTTATATGTATTTAAATCGCAGCGTAAATCGAAGGCTAAATACGAGGCTCGTACAGCGAAACCGTATAAAGTGTGATTATGACTTCGTTTTCCGTTGTGATTTCGATTTTAGCGATTTTGACTTCAGTTTTATTACCATTTTTTTTTTTGGGTTGCGATTGCATTTTGATTTCGAATTTTTCCCGTTGTAACTTTTTTTTTTGACTTAGGTTGCGATTTTGATTTTATTTCGGTTTCCGTTGCTATATTGATTTTGACTTCAGTTTCGGTTGCGATAATTTCGGGTATGGTTGCGATAATTTCGAGAATGGTTGCGATAATTTATAGTATGGTTACGATAATATCGGGTATGGTTGCTATAACTTCGGGTATGGTTGCGATAATTTATAGTATGGTTACGATAATTCTGGAAAGTAGGTCTAATAGTCCCAGTTTTCAAAGAGGGTGATAGAAGAGACCGCACGAAGTATCGGCCCATTTCAAAGCTGCCTATATTTGCGAAAGTGTTTGAGTCACTGGTATGCCCTCACATAAACTGGCATATGAAATTTACTCTATCTAGCAAACAACATGGTTTTTATAAGCGTAGATCCACGCTATCTAATCTAGTAACCTACGTTGACTATTTGTCAGCTCACATAGACAAAAACATACAGGTAGATAGTCTTTACACTGATTTCTCCAAAGCTTTTGACCTTGTAGATCATAACATTCTTATAAAAAAATTAAATGCCTATGGTTTCAATAGAAATATCCTTAATTGGTTTAACTCCTACTTATCTGATAGGCAAATGAGAGTGGTGTTGGGTGGATTTCAATCCTCTCAAACCTATATTGCTCGCTCTGGCGTCCCTCAGGGTTCTTTACTCGGGCCCATCCTTTTTAATATCTTTATAAATGATATTGTATGCTGTTTTGTAAACTCTGAGGTTCTCCTATATGCTGACGACTTGAAAGCATTCAGTGCTATTAGGTCTACCAGTGACTC